>RJWJ010009061.1:0-51251 GCA_004363605.1 Indri indri | reverse complement strand
CTCTCGGGCAGGCATTCTTAATAGGAGGTCCCTGGACTCTTACTAGTGGGCATCAGAGGTCTATGAACCTCCTGAAATTGTTGTGAAATTGTGTCTGCATGTATCTTTGGGGAAGAACATTTATAGCCTCCATCAACCTCACAAGGGAGTCTATATTAAAAAACAAAAAGAAACCCAGTGAAGAATCATTGCTCCAAGGCATGAGTTAGTTCAGTGAGGATGATTAACTCTGATTCTGACTGTTCCTTCCCGAGGCTTTGCAATATGGTGGGAAGATGAGGAAGATGGCTGGGGAGGTTGGTACAAAGACCTCTTCACTGATGGCGGGCTGAGCTACTGGAAAGGAGGTGCGCAATGTCTCCCCATCATTCATTTGTTCAATAAATATTTATTGAGCAACTACTGTGTGCCAGGCACTAATTCAGGCATTGCAAATGTAACAACGAACAGAACAGAGGTAGATTCCAGAAACATTCATGGGGGGCAGATAATAAGTAATAAACACAGCATGAGTATGTTATAGAGTGTGTTATGGAGCCAGGCATGGGGGAATCACAGTACGGAGCAGAGGAACAGGATGGAATGCAGGCAGTCTGCCCTGTCACATAGGGCAAATTTCAAAGGGAAGGTGTTATTTGATCAGAAATTTGAAAGATGTGAGTTAGCATTGAAGATGTCTTGTGTTTGGGGGACAAACATTCCAGCAGAGGGAACGGGCAGTATGCTCCTAAGATGGAAGGACACAGGAATGTTTTATGAACAGCAAAGAGGCCGGTGGGGCTGGTGCAGAGGAAACAAAAGGGAGAGTAAGTGGAAGAGGAAGTAACTTGGAGGGGGGGAGGCAGAACAGATAGGGCCTAGTGGTCCTTTATAAGAACTCTGGTTTTAGTCCGAGTGAAATGGACATCCATTGAAGGGTTTTGCGGACAGGAGGAACACAATCTGACTTACACTTTAATAGGGTTAATTTGGCTGCTGCATTGAGGATAGACTGTAGGGGGCAAGGATGGGAACAGAAATGATGCAGGTGAGAGATGAGGGTGGCTTGGACCAGGGTGGCACCAGTGGACGTAGTGAGAAGTGGCAGGATTCTGGATGTATTTCTAAGAGAGAGTCAGTATGGGATTTCCTTATGGCAGGGCTGTGGGGGCACATCAACAGTCATCAGCCTCTCTTCTTGCATGCCTCCCCCTCACTGGGTGCAGAGTAGACTCCGTCTCAGCCTGCTCTCTGCACTCTGTGTCCCAGGGCGGCCTGTGGTTTGGATCTGTGCTGTCCAGATGTGGCTAGCCTGAACTGAGATGAGCTTTAAGCATAAAATATGCACCAGATTTCAAAGGCATTGTACAAAAAAAGTAAACTATTTTATTGGTAATTTAAAAAATTATTGATTACATGTTTAAATGATAATATTTTAGATATATTGGTTTAAATAAAATATGTTATTGAAATTAATTTTATATTGTTCTTCTTGTTTCTTTAATATGGCTAGTAGAAAATTTAAAACTACACATGCAACATACATTATATTTTATATTTTGATTAGACAGCATGGTCTAGAAGATATTTGAGGTTACAAGTATAAGTGGTTACGCTTGAATCAAGAATCCCTCTGGGCTCATTCTTTTAAGGATGGAGAAGCTGATTTGAAATTCCTACCTAAGAGTGAGGAAGGGCCATACATTTTTAAAACACTTGTTGATCCAAGCCTCCCATGCTGCTTTCTTTGAAAGAACCGAGCCCTTTGCTCATGCGCAGAAACTCTGAGTTTGGCTCATCCTCGCCTCAACGACCAATGGCTGGACCTGGCCGGTAAACACCCTTGAGAGGCCACTGCCCCAGGCTGCCACAGACAGAAGCCCTTTAAGCCCCTCAGTGGCATTCCTTAGCTCTAACGCCATGACCTCCAACTTGAAGTATCCCTTCATATTGACCTAGTGGCTTCATAGTGAACGTCTACACCAGAAAGGCTGGTTGTACCCAAGCATCTGTGCTGGAAACGTGTGCCTGCTGGAGCCGTGCATTTCTAGATTCTTTCCCTACTTACCTTGTTGCTTAGAGAGACCCCGCACTCTTCACCCAGTGGCAAATGTCTATTTTATAGAGAAGGTGGTGCTGAACACTGTGACTAGTAAAACAGGTTTTATCCATTGAGTCAGAACCTCTGAGGAAGGGGACTGGGGAGTCACAGGTTATCAAGCCGCCCAGGTGATTCTTATACTCCCTGAAGTTAGAGAATTGCTCTAGAGAAACAGCAACAGGCCTGTGGTTAGCAGTTTCCTCCTTTCAGTCAAGAGTCTTAAGCTCAGCAACCTTATTTCTTTCAGGCTTAGTCTAATGTGTCCTAAATCATTATACGCACACATATATATGTATGTGTGTGTGTTGTGTATTTGGCCTTTCTCCTCAGTCTATCCCTGTTGTAAGACTAAAATATTAATAGTCAAAATCACCATCTTATGCCATCACAAATTACTGATTCTATGATTCTAAAATCTGACTTTGGCCTTAAGATAGCAATTAAGGAAAGAGCTTGAATATTCCTTATTTTTTTGGAGATAGGGCTCTCGTTCTGTTGCCCAGGCTAGAGTGCAGGGGCGTCATCATAGCTCACTGCAGCCTCAAACTCCTGGGCTCAAGCGATCCTGTCACCTCAGCCTCCCAAAGTGCTAGGGTTACAGGTGTGAGCCACCATGTCTGGCCTGAGTATTTTTTTGGTGAAGTCAAGATAAGGTTAAAAATGTGTGTGTGCATTTTCAGATGCCTGCGTATGTGTGTGTGTGTTGAGAGAGGAAGAGAGATCTAACAACAGAAGACCAATATGAATGACCATAACAACAAAAAATTCAACCCATTTTCATTGACTGGGAGGAAAATTCCATCCTGAGTCACAGGCAGGCAGCTCTGGGCAGCTCCTACCTCACAAGCTCAGACTCCTCAGGCTTCTACTCTTTGATTGGCTGCCTGGAGCTGCTGAGGGTGCAGGGTGGAGAAGCTGTTCTGCTGTTCATTTAGGGTGTGCCTTTTAAAGTTCTTGTCCTCTTCTATGGCCATACCCCTCCTCCAAAGTCCTGCCATTTTCTTTCCAATTCTTTGTCTCTGTAGCCCAAAACATCTTCGGGGGATAGCAAAACAGTCCCCTCTCTGAGTGTGGGCACAGGAAACTTAATCCCAAACCCATTGTCGTCCTGCTCAGCAGCTAGGGCTGTGGACCCCAGCCAACTCAACACAACAAAGGGTCAGGCCTGTGCTTCCCTCGGCCATGGCCAAACAATTCCCTGTTATGCCACCATCTTCCTGCTCTGTTTCCTTTAGATTGTGGAGTCTTTTGGGGAGACACAACTTTACCTTTCTGTGATGAAATTGACCCAAGGAGCCACATTCCCCAAATTGGTTTGTTTACCCAGATTGCGCTTTTTAAGAAACAACGTAATACACAGCAGCCATGAATGTCTGTTTCACCCACAGCAGGTCTGAACAGGAGTACTGCTCCAATTGCACTGTTTTAGTTCCATCTACTGAAAATAATGTTTTCCTATGGTCTGAATGTGACTCGAGAACAGGAACACATCTCCCAGCGCCCCAGCGGTGGGAAGGATGCTCCCACTGGCGGTGGGGGAGGAGGGGTGGGAGAGGAGCAGGAGCGTGTGGGAACGGGGTAGGGGCTGGGGGTTCTGTGGGAAGGAGAACCAAGGAAGTTGCACCTGAGCTCCAGTCACTCAACCATTCTCTGTATTGTGTAAGAGGAGCTAGCAGCCCAGAGATATTCTCAGTGGGGGGACAAAGAACAGAGAGCGAGGACTTCCGGATGCTAAACAGTCTCTGAGTCATTCACAAGATAAGAGTTTGTAGATGGGACATGGCCCACATTTCATTTCTTTCCATGCTAGCCTTCCTATCAACTCTCTCCAGACCGACACATTGAAACAGCTCACATTTTGTGAGATTACCCTGCTTTTTAATATTTCTGACAGGTGTCCTGCGGGTCCTTCTGGAGTGGCAATCTGTCCCTTTCTTCTGTTATGCAAATGTGCTCACCCTATTTTAGTTGTCAGGGAGAGGATCGGAGATGAAAGATGTCCCTCCTAACCAAGCTCTTCTGTCACTGGTGGATTAAAAATACCGTGAAGCATCTAAAGGAACAGACAGGCCTCAGAGCTTGCTCCTGATTGCAGGCGAAGCTGTTTCGTGCTTTTTCTTGCACTCTTTGGTGTTTGCATCTTCTGAAGAGCCCCCCTCCCGCCTCTGTCGCTGAGGCTTCTGTGGTGTTCATTTGTATTTCCCAGTTCTCTGACTTTTAATACCTGACCTTTGCCGAGACAGAGAGCGTTTGAGAAAGCTGGACTGTCGGAAGGAGGAGAAGGATGGTGTGAGGGCTGGCGTCAGTACGAAGGGCTTATTACCCACCGCGTTTGTACGGGGCTGTCTTTTAAAGGAGATACCAAATTTAAATTGATTAGGCTATTTTCTCAGAGCCAAACCATATTTGTTTTTGCCTTTCAAGACTGAAGCAGGATTCTTAAGACTTATGGAAGTGCACGAAGGGTGGAAGGAGAGAAAGAAGTGCTGGCAGATCACCAGAGCATGGAGTTAATTATGTCTCTCGTACGAACCTGTCAATATTTTCCTTCTCACGTTGAAACCGCACTCTGTCTTCTGCCCCGGTATTGATAATGGTAACCCCGTGTGACCCTTGAGAGAAGTAGGAGGCAGGGCTCTATTTTGGGAGAGTAATGCAAATGCAAAAAAAAAAAAAAAACACAGGGCTAGAATGACAATCAAAACAAAGCACTTTGAAAAATTTGATTGAATGGGAGGTTGTCCAGAAGGCCCGAAGCTTCTGACTCATCCTTGTTTTCTGCTGGGGAGCCCATCCTTGCATTGCGGTTATAGAGCCTCGGGCTGCAGGGGAAGCTTAATAACTCCCAGTGCAATCTCCTCTCCCCGAGTCTGTCCCTCCTCAGCAATCATCTTCCTGGCTCTGCTTGGCCGCACCCAGGCGGGGGGAAGTTCTCTGCTCTCAGAGCGAGCCTTTACATTGAGAGGAGATCTGTCTTCCTCTAGACACCACCCTTTGGGACCGGTCTCAGGGCTTTGAGGAGATGAAGGGATTACTCATCCCTGGCAGCTTGTGACAACCAGACATCAAGTCAGAGCAGAATGGATGACCTTTTTACCTCTCTGGCTCCCAGGAGGATATGCTGATTCCTTGACCCTAAGCCCCCAACACACTGGTGTCCACAATGGAGTGGGTGACCCGCAACCAACACTTACAACTTCTACCCGCTGCCATTCCCAGGGTGGGTCCTGGACCAGTGGCATCTGTATCACTTGAGGGCTTATTAGAAATGAAGGATCCAGAGTTCCACCTCAGACCTACTGACCTAGAATCTGCATTTTAACAAGATCCACTTAGCAAACGATTCGTCTGCCCATTTGCTGCACATCCTCATTTGTTCATGCAGAACTCCAGCTCGCGGGGGCATGCTCATGCCATGTGCCTGGCTCGGGGTCCCAGAAGGCGGGTACACAGTTAGCAGAGGATGTCCTCTTGAGGAGGTGACCCTGGGGAGGAGCCCTGAGGTGTGTCCCTAAGACGGGGAGATCCAGGCTTCAGGACACCTCCCACCATTCCCCTGGTACAGGCCCTCCAGCCTACTTGCTGGGAAGAAATTCAGCTCGATGCCTAAGAGAATTGTTAGGTTCTGGTAACTTTGTAAATTTCCCAAGTTTGTTGTTATTTTTTTCTATCTCTGTTTATTCCTATAATTTGTTTCAAAAAAGATTATTAGTAGTATAATAACCTTATCCTCTATAGTAGTATAAGTTGACATGTTTAGGTGTCAGCTTCCCAAAGGTGGCAGGTCATCAGGGAATTGGCAAGTTCACTATCGCTCACAGCTGAGATTGCAGGGAAAGGAGCCCCCGGAGGCAGAAAAGATGGTGTCAGTGCAGTGAAAAGGAGGTGAAGGAAGGGAACTGGGGATGGCCAGTAACTAACCATCCCCTCAGGGTTTAAGTGGACCACGGGGTTGACACTCAGTTCCTTACCCAGAAACCTAGTGAGCTGCAGTGAACACGCAGCACAGGGCCCTTGGAAGGCAGCACAGCATAGTGGTGGAGAGCACAGCGCTTTCCGGCTGTGTGTCCTTAGTAGCACCACTTAGCCTCTCAGTGTCTCCTTCTTCCATCTGTCAGACGTAATTGGTAATAGTATTTACTTCATGAGAGCATTGAGAGGATCAATGAGAACATATTTGTGGTGGACATGGTGTCTTCTTCCCAGCATCCATCCTGCCCCAGCTGTTGAAAGCTCTCAACAGTGAGTAGTAACCCTGTGTCCTCCATGGTGAATTGTTGGGAGTGGATAGGCCTGAGCCAGTTTGGGTGTCTCCTACGGACACAAGGATGGAAACATGAAGTCCCAACTCTACGGCATTCCTCTAAGGGCCCCTGAAAAGCACAGGGCAGAAAGACAGAAGGACCCTCGGGACGTGGCTGATACGGTTGAGCCTCTGCATGAATTGTTCCTGAAAGCTGCTGAACTCTGGGCTCGAAGTTATGTGGTCTAATGCATTTAGTCCATTTGAACAGGGTTTTATGACATCTGCAGCTGGAAGTATCCATGCTGATACAAAGCCACATATAAAGTGCTTAGTGCAGTGCCTAACACATAGCAAGCTATTGACAATTGTTAGCTATTGTCATTATTATTGTACGCAGTGTGCAAGACACATACAGACCTTTGCTGGAGACAGCATCAATCTGAAAGGGGTACAAAGAATGCATCTTTTTATAGGAGGTTGAAAAGCAATGTACAGTAATCTCATTTAATTGTAACTAGGCAACAGGAACAATTTTTTTCCCTTTTTTTTCCTCCACCTTTCACTTTGCTTGCAGGATAAAGAGGAAAATGACTAAGAAAACCAGCTGATTTGAATGACTTACTGAATTTTGATCATCAATAACTCCCAGACCTTGGCCCAGCCCCTGCACAGGTAGCTCCAGGCCCTCCCCTCTTCCTTGACCACACAGTAAGAAGAATAACAGCATGCCAGCCAGAGGACCAAGGCTGGACCAAATGGTATCTTTTTCGTTTGTTTCCCTTCATTTTGAGAAGCTTTCAAAATACAGAAAAAAACCAAAGAACAGTATAATAAGAATTCATCTCCCCATGTTGTTTTTACTTCATTTAATAAAATAAAAATTACAGAAAAAAGCTTGAAGACTCTTTGACTAATCTCTTCTCTCCAGAGGCCACTTTCAACTTGGATTTGATTCATATTTTTCTAGCCAATTTTTACTCATGAATCCATTTACAGAATATATTATTTTATCTGTGTTTTGAAAATTTACATACATAGTAAGTTATAGCTCTGAAACTTGCTCTTTGAGTATCATGTTCTGAGATTTATCCATGTTGACACACATAGATCTAGTTCATTATTTTTACTCAGTGTAGTGTTTCAATATATACATATAAAAGGTTTCATTTGTTCATTATCTTGTTAATGGACACTTGTTTTTTTTTCAAATTTTCACCATTATAAGTATGACAGCAATGAACAACCTTGTGTGTGACCCATATCTTTAGCTCTCCGTCACAGTGAAATTTACAGCTAGAGTCTAATGAAAAAAATGTTTAACTCATCAACACATATTTATTAAGCCTAGTTGGTATTAGGGCCAAAAATTGGACCAGAGAATCTCAATTAACAGCCCCAGACTTGCATGGGGACATGGTTTATAGGTTAAAGAATTGTCAGTACAGTTAGGAGTAAATATATATATATCCACAAAAACATACCTAATAATAATGCAAGGCAGGAGATGATAAGTATCAAATTAGAAGTATGGTGGGTGCTGTCAGAATTTTGAAGAAGATAAGTGTTTGAAGTGAAGTGATCAGAAAGCAGAATGTTCTTCTGGATATTGAAGGATGAGAAGAATTGCCATGGGCAAAAGTGAGGGGTGGGAGGAGCTGTGTTGCCTTCCTTCATTTCTCTTTGGCCACGAGTATCTGGGCATTCTGCCTCAGGCACACTAAGTTAGCAGTTGTTGCTAAGCTTTAAATTTGGGCTTAGAGAAGAGAAGGGAGAGGCTGCTTGTAGGCCTTGGGCCTTACCCCAATTCCAGCCTGGTTTACTAGTCAGTGCTGTAGATCGGTAGACAAGTTGACAGAGCAACATTGTGTAGAAGATAAAAGAAATTAATTTGAAAGGGTATGTTTTTGGTCAGATTGTGATGAACATTGATATAGACTATGGGTATTGACTGATTGCCAAGGACACTTAGGTGCCACTGAAAATTTTCGAGCAAGAGAATATGGGATAAAGGAATGTTCTAGAAAGACCAGTCTGGATTACAGGGGAGTAAATTAAGAGGCTATGGAAGAAACCCAAATGTGTGATTAACTGAAATTCCATTTCTGAAAGTGGCAGTGGAAATAGATTTAAAAAAGTGGGGGAGGAGGGAATGACTGTGTGAATTGTTAAGACTCGTTGAATAATGGATGTTGAAGACGGTGATGGAAAGAAATATGATTTGGATGTTTTTAGGCTAGGTAATGATAATTAGCAAAAATCAAGAAAGAGATTCATTGAGATTCATTGCTATTGAGTTTGAGTCACTCGGTTTCCACTAAGCTGTGAGAAATGTGAGCCTGGGGCTGGAGACAGTGGGGAGACATGGGGTAATGATGAATGAAAATGTACCTGCAATGTTACCTGGTCTTTTTACATAGTCCAATAAAATTTTTATTTGTCAATTGAGAGAGAGAGAGTGAGAGAGTGCATGGCATAATTGGAGAGCTTTCAGCTGTCAGTGAGGGCAATGGTGAGCCATTGAAAACCTTTTCTTCCTTCCTCCTAGTGATATTTTTTCTTTTCTAGATTTGTAAAAATTGAGGAATAGCATACACATGGGAAAGGGCATAAATCTAAAGTTAGGGTGACCAGCCATCCTGTTTTGCCCAGGATAGCGCTATTAGTTTTAAAACCAGACCAGGTCAGGTCATCCATGCTGAATTAGTCATCCTATCTCAAATGTGCTGCTCAATTTTTATGTATGTGTATATATATTGTGTACCCACCACCCAGAGCAAGCCCCAGAAGGCTTCCTCATACCTCTTATCAGTCACTACCTCTCTACCAAAGTAACCTCTTTTCCAAAATCTCTCACCATAGTTTTGTCTCTTTTTTAACTTTATATAGATGGAATTATATAATATGTTCTCTTTAGAGTCTAGCTTTTTTCACTCAACTTTATGTCTGTGGGATTCATCCTTGTTATTCCTATAGTTTGTTCCTTTTCATTGCCGTGTAATATTCCATTGCAAGAATATATCTCAATGTGTATATCCATTTACTTGTTAATAGGTTGTTTAGATTGAGTGTAGATTTTGGCAATCATTAATAAAGCTGACGTGAATATTCTTGCACACATCTTTGGTGGGCATATGTGCTCATTTCTGTTGGGTAAATACCCGGGGTAAAAATGAAAGGTTATAGGGTATGTGTAAGTTTAATTTTAGTAGCAATTGCCAAACTGTTTCCCAAAATGGTTGTACCATTTTACACTTCCATCAACAATTCTGAGAGCTCTTATTTCTCCACATTCTCATCAACACTTGGTATTGTCAGTCTTTTAAATTTTAGCCATTTTCCTGGGTGTAAAGTCATATACTGTGGTTTTAATTTGCATTTTCCTAATAACTAATGATGTTGAGAATTTGTTTATTGGCCATTTATTTATCTTTTGTTCAGTGTTCAAGTCTTTTGCCCATTTTAAAAATTGTATTGTTTGCTTTTCATTGTTATTAAGGAATTATTTGTATATTCTAGACAGACAGACACACACTCTTTGTCAGATATATGCATTGCAAATATTTTCCACCAATGTGTGACTTGCCTTTTCATTTTCTTAATAGTATATTTTGAAGAGCAAAGAGCAGAGTTTTAATTTTGAAGTACAATTTGTCAATTTTTTTCATGTGATGACTGTTTTTGTACCTTGTCTAAAAAATTATTGCTTAACACATTGATGTGAAAATATTAACTTTCTTCTAGAAGTTTTATGCTTTCTCTTTTGCATTTAGATCTATGATCTATTTCAAATAAATTTTTGTTATGGTTTGCAATAAGAATTGAAATTTTTTTTTCCAAAAAGATATCATGTTGTTTCTGCACAATTTGTTGGAATTCCTCATTTAATTATCTTGGAGCTTTTATAAAAAATTCAATTGATCATATATGTGTGGGTCTATGTATGGACTGTAATATGTTTCATTGGCCTACTTTTTTATCCTTATGCCAATACTATATTGACTTGATTGCTGTAATTTTATAGTAAATCTCAAAATCATGTAAGTCTTCCAAATTTGTCCTTTTTCTTTCAAAATTATTTTGACTACTGTATATTCTGTGCATGTCTACGTAAATTTTAGAATTTTAGTAATTTCTACAAAAAAGCCTGCTGGGGTTTTGATTGGGAGTTGCATTTCATCTGTAGATCAATTTAGGAAAAAGTAACATCTTAATAATATCAAAAATATATATTTAATAGAAATTCATGAAGTTGGTATATCTACCCATTTATTTAGGGCTTTAAAAATTTCTCTCAATATGTTTTACAGATCTTGTGCATCTTATGTTAGTTTTATTCCTAGACATTTGAATTTTTTTAACCTACTGTAAAATGGCATTTGAAATTTTTTTCATTTTCTAATCATTTGTTGCTAGTATATACAAGTGATTTTTATATATTGGCCTTATGTAGAGTGGTATTATTATTTATTAATTTTAATAGTTTTTCTATTGATTATTTTGAATTATTTATGTATGCAATCATGTAGTCTGTAAATAATGCTAGTTTTATTTCTTCCTTCCAATCTTTATGCCTTCTTTTTGCTAAACTTACTGTTGGACTGGCTTGGATCTTCAGTACAATATTAATGATAGTAGTTGTAGTGGACATGTTTGGTTTTTTTTGTTCTTGTTGAACTCAGGAAGAAGCATGTAATATTTTACTCTTAAGTATAATGTTTGTGTTTGCTGTAGAACATTTCCTTTGAATACTAGTTTGCTGAGAATTTTTATCAAGAATGTATGTTGAATTTTTAAAATTTTTTTTCACATATTATTGAAATAATTGTATGGTTTTTTTCCTCTCTTCTATTAGTATAATGAACTATATTGATTTTTGAATCTTAGATCAACCTTCTATTACTGGAATATAGCCATTATATATTATGTTTTTATGTATCACAGGATTTAATTTACTAAAGTTTTTTTTAGGATTTTTCCATCTATGTTCATAAGTAAGATTGGTCTGCCATATTTTTCCTTGAAATGTTATTCTGAGGTGTTCAGCTAATGAAAGTCATGCTGGTTTTATAAAACAAGTTGGGAATTATTCATTATTTTTCTTTTTCTTTCCTGGAAGAGTTTGTGTAAAATTGGTGTTATTTTTTCCACAAATATTTAGAAGAATTTACTAGTGAAGCCATTTAAGCCTGAAGTTTTCTTTTTTGTAGGAATATTTTTAATTAGAAATTCAAATTATTTAACAGATATAGGAAGATTCTACTTATCTTTGTGTTAATTTTAGGAAGTTGTTTTTTTCAAGGAACTTGTACATTTTCTTAAATTGTCAAATTTATTGGCATAAGACATAAACTTAAAACCAAATATATCAGTACTTACAGTAATTGTAAATAGACTAAACATTGAAATTAAAGACAAAGATTTTCAATACTTTTTAGAAAATAAAACCCAATTAAATGTGTTTTAAAGGACAAACTTTACATATAAGAAGACATAAAAATTGACAGTAAAAAGATAGGAAAAGATAAATCATGCAAACCAAAGACTGGTGTGGCTGTATTAATTTCAGATAAAAAGACTTTAATCAAGAAGTGTAACTAGATATAGATCTCTGAAAAGATTAATAAAGTTAATAACTCTCTAGCTAAACTAATATAGTAAAAAAAAGAAAAAAACATAAATTTTCATTATGACAAAAGGGTAAATTCAACAGAAAGATTTAACAATTGTAAGTCGTACAAAATTAATAACAGCTTCAAAGTATGTAAAGCGAAAGTTGATGGACTAAAAGGAGAACTAGAAAAATGCACAATCATAAGTGAAGGTATTAATATAACTTTCTCAGTAACTAATAGAACAAGCAGAAAAAAATCGTTATAGTAATAGAAGCTTGAGCTTGAGCTTCTATTACTATAATATTATAGGAACTTGATTAGACAACTTGACCTAATTGAACACTGCACCAAACAACTTCAGAATATATTCATTTCTTTTCTTTTCTTTTTCTTTTTGAATATTCTTCTTTTTTCTAAGGGGGTACAAGTGTTTTTGTTACATGATATCTTGTATAATGCTTAGGTCAGGGCTTTTGGTTTGTGTATCACGGATGAGTGTTCATTATAACCCAATAGGTAAGTTTCTATCTCACATCCACAGGAGTATATTCTTTTCAAGAAAATATGGAACATTTACTAAATACTACCATGTGTTGGGCTATAAAGGAACATCACTACAGATCTGACAGACATCAAAAGAAAAAAAGCATACATTATGAACAATTTTATGCTAATAAATTTGACAGTTTAGAATACTGACTTTTAAATATGGAGTAACATGATCAGATTTTCAATTCAGAAAGATTTCTCTGGCTGCAGTGTGAAGAATGGATTGGATGGGTGCAAGACCAGAGGCAATGAGGGTGTTAGGAGCCCACTGCAACAATGTAGGCAAGACAGCAGTGGCCCAGACAAGGAGATGGTGGTAGATCGACTGAGGAAGGGATCAAATGAAAGAGTAGGTAAGAAAGGAAAGCCGAGGCTTAATGATTAAGTGATATTGCAAGACATTGATACAAAAAATATTTATTGAGTACCTACTGTATGCCAGGCACTGGTTACAATAGTCAGCAAGACAGATGTGGTCCCTGTCTTAGTGATGATGCTTACCTATGATTGACATCAGAGCCAGAAGTTGTGTCTTAGAGATCTAATTCTAGTTCCAGGCCTGGGTGCTTTTCACAAGATATAGCAACTCAGACCTCTTCTGTTACATGATTTGCTTTAACTGCTGCATTACAAACCAGAATAGATATCCTTGTATCTGTCTTTTTGAGACACTGTGATAACCAGGTTCTTCGAGGCAGCTCTTATTGATTTAAAAATTTTATAAGATTAAGTTGAACTTGCATAAATTTCCTTGGTTTGGCTCAAAGTCACATACACTAGGAAATGGCTATTCCAAAAATCAATATGCTTTCCTTTTAAAATGGAGCTGGGTTCTTTGTCAAAGTGGCATTTGCAATCTGCTGGGCATTAGCACCTCCTTCTTGAAATAGGGCAGGCCAAGGTTTGGTGAAAACAGCTTCTTCAAGCCACCTTAATTACCTTTGTCAAAAGCAAGGGATATGAAAATCCTGGCATTCTGGATCCATCTGGTTTGCTTAGCTTCTCCTCTGAACTATAGAATGTTGGAGCTGGAACATTTTAAAGAGGAAGAAATCAAGGCTCAGAGAACTGGATGACTTGCAAAGTCATCCAGCTCCTTTTACATAGAGCCGGGACTAGAATCCAGGTCTTCCCAGAGCTTGCTCTTTTAACGCTAGCACATCTGCACATCAGCATTGAGAGCCAGGGATATAGTTCTTACCCACTTTATATTTTGGAAAAATAAAACTTTAGTTTTTGCTCCAAATGACCATTTCTAGTTCAGCTCCCTCTCTCTAGTCACATCCTGTGTTGGCTCTTCACCATTGTCTCTGGCTGAGGGGAGATCAGACCTGAGCTATGCAAAATACAAGAAGCAGGTACTATTTGGGGTGATTTCGAAGACCCAGGGAAGGGCCTTATTCTCTCCCCTCCTTTTAGAAACCTCCAATTTTTAAGACAAACATTTTCATTATATAAGGAGAGCTAATGCCCATGGTGCAAATGCCCCTGGAAAGGGAAATGTGCTGGTTGACACTGAATAGCAAATAATTGACCTTGAATCCCTTCCTGGGAGCACTTTTTGATAGTCAGAAGAGAATACAAGGCACAAGGGCACTGGGAGTCTACAAGAAAGAAGTAGAGGAAGTATATGTGCTGGAGGAAGGCGGGATGTCGGAGGGGAAGCAGGAGAGTCCAAAGACAAACTTTGTCACAATATCATCTCCACGTCACAACCTGTCCTGCTTGACCCTGTCAGTCTGAGGTGTCCACATCCCATTGCTGGACCTGCATGTACACACCAAGACACTTCCATCCTGGGTGCCAGTAACAAAAGATTTGGGGGAGGTCTTCAAGCCAGAGAGCACCCAGCCAGCTGTGCGCCAGAGAGAGATCCCAAGACCAATGGCAACTAAGCCTTGTGATTGGTTCTTTGCTACAGGGATTGTCATGAAAATTTCCTGTGGGAGGATTTTTAGGGCAGTGAAACTCCTTCATATGATACTATAACGGTGGATACACATCATTATACATCTGTCCCAACCCACAGAATAAACAACACCTAGAGTGAACCCGAAATGTAAACTATGGACTTTGGGTGGTAATGGTGTGTCCATGTAGCTTCATCCATTGCAGCAAATGCACCACTCTGGTGGAGGATGTTGATGGTGGGGGAGGCTATGCCTGTGTGGGGGCAAGGAATATATGGAAAATCTCTGTGCCTTCCTCTCAATTTTGCCATAAATCTAAAAACTGCTCTAAAAAATAGTCTATTAAAAAAACTTCTCTATGTGTGGTGCCTGGTGGGCCGGCTGGGAGTTCCTGGAGGAGCACGAAACAGATACATCAGGGTGGGGTGAGGGCTGGATGGGACGAGGAAACCCAGGCTCTAATCCTGGCTCTGCCACTAACTGTGGGGCCTTAACCTCCATTCCCTCATCTGTGAATGAGGAAGAGGCTCTTAGGGGCGCATAGCTGCATTCTGATCTGAGATTTTATGGTGTTAGGAAAGATAATTTTCCAGGTTCTATCTTCTTGAGAGAAATATTGTGCCTTAGAATAAAAGGATATCTGGGCATAAAGAAAGGATTGTATTTTCTCAGCTGAGACCCTCAGGGCTCCCTTCGATTTGTTTGACTGAGTCTAGGGTATTGCCGTGATCCAAGGTTTGGTCCTGATCCAAGGAGGCCTCTGTGTTCTGGGTAGACTTTCTTTTGTGCCTCCCACAATCTGGCCTCTCACCTGAAAGAATCGCCTCTTCCTGAGGGGAACTTCAGCCATCAGCCCAGGCCCAGAACCCTGACCAAGAGTTAGGGTGCTGATATTCAGGCCAGAAGGCCCTTTCGCCTTAGTCCTGTTTGATTGCTCCTCCTCCCTTCCCCTCTCATAGGCCCACCCAGGATGCTGCCCCTACATCAGTGTGGGCTTCAGAGAAGATGTATTTGCCTTCCTTTTGCAGCTCACAGCAGACAGTGATTCCACCTGAAGCAGAACATTATTTTTAACGTCCGCTGGGGTTCCATGTCTCTCACCTTCTGCCCTGGGACTTACGCTTGCACCCCATTTCCTGGTCAGAAACCTGGTCCAGGACCTCAGCCTCTTCAAGAGAGTGGCAGGTCCCAGCTCTGGGGTGTCTGCTGGGTGCGATTACAGGACCACAGCTTTCATACTCCCTTTAAATGTAGACAGGTGTTCACTTGGTCTCA
Organism: Indri indri; assembly: GCA_004363605.1. Taxonomy (NCBI): domain Eukaryota; kingdom Metazoa; phylum Chordata; class Mammalia; order Primates; family Indriidae; genus Indri; species Indri indri. The sequence continues at coordinate 35,579 of RJWJ010009061.1, read as the reverse complement.
CACGTATCATGTCTGTTTGGTAGAGGCAGGAGTTAAAGATCTTTAGCAGCTTCTAAGTCTTCAATCAGCAAAAGCATTTGATGGAATCAAGCAAGTTTTCAAGGTTTTCCTCCTGCTTATCTAGCAAAACACCACGCCCCAGCCCCTCCATTCTGGACTGCAGCAGGCTTGGAGGGAGAATGCTCTGAGTAGTTGCTTGCTGTCTTGCAGCAGAGGACAAGCCCATTTATTTAGTGACCCTTGTCATCGGAGAAGCAATTTATTTCCCTTGGTCTCTTTCCAATCAACCCACCGCCCACGTCTTTCTTTTCCTCCTAAGTGTTTTCATACTTCTCGCCCTCTTCAGAGTTCAGCAACTTTCCCCACCCTTTCTGCTTTGCCAAAGCTCTTACTCTGTGGGCTAGTCCTGGGATATGTGAGATGAGTGATAGAGTTTCGAGGAGTTCAAATCAGACCACAGTATAACAAACACCCCCCTAAGTTAGCCCCGGGCGTTGGCATTGGCAGGGTGGGCGTTCGGCCAGTGACTGAGTCTTCAGGTTCTTTCCCTCTCCCCTCTGGTCAAGTTTCCCACAGAAGCAGGAGCCAGGCTAAGGGCAGGCTGCACAGTTTTGCCTGGGGTCTTTCCTGGGGGTCTGTAGCTTGATGGCTGGATGTTGAAAAGTATCTAATTACATGAAAAAGAGCAATTGTCCATTCAAAGCTGGGGCAGTGGCTTGCCATGCACTTAAAAATGAGAGAGCAATTCAAATGTAAGGAAGGACTTCCCTTCCGAGTAGCTGGCTGAGCCTTGTCACTCTCAGAGCCTGGTCTGTGCCGGGCAGCGGCTGGTGCCCTGGGCCCTGTGGAGAGTGGCAGGCCCTTGGGGGTGTAGCCCTGGGCACCAGATGAGCCAGTGGAGAAGGGGGCCAGGCTCTCTGTTTGGTCACTTTCTTCTCCAGTCGATTCTGGGTCATGAGAAAGACAAGGTCTGTGGCACAAAGTCCAGGAGATGCCAGTCCATTCAGAAAGGAGCGCGTTGGCCCATTGGCTAGAGGTAAGTTATCAGAGCCATTAGGGGGGTGTGTGTGTACGCGCGCATGCGTATTTGTGTATATGTTGTGTGTCTGTGTGTGTCCTTGAGGGGGAATGCTTGTAATATGGGTGACTTTTATTTTAGGGTAATGGAATATATCAAAAACATTCTCTTTACTCTCTTTCTTCTCCCACACTGATAGATGCATGAATGCTCACTCTCATACTTTCCCTGCAAAGAAAACTGTTCTTTCTGCTATAAGCCAATCAAATGGGCCTTCCAAGTGTCTTTAATTCAATATCCTATTTTGCTTAAGATCCAGGAGAGAAAGCTCAAATATACTCCTTGGAGCACCAGAGGATGCAGAGACACTTGCAGTGGCTTCCTCCTTTCCTGCGTCTTCTCTCTCAATGGCCCTCCAAGGAGCCATGAAAGAGTAGAGGATGGAGCCGTCTGGTGAGCTAAGAGCTGAGAGCAGAGTTCATCCTGGGGTCAGGCCAGGCAAGCTAAGTGGCTGAAACTCTACCTGGGCAGCCTAGATGCGATGTGAGAGGGGGTGGGGGCTGGGGGGGAGGGAGAGCTGAGGCTGGCATATGTCCCAGGAGAAAGTCCTGCAAGCAAGGCAAAATGGTGGCATCTTCAGAAATGGTCTTCTGCACCACCGTTCTCCATTCTTGCCCTCTATGTGGCACTCTGCACCTCCCCTCCCCACTGCCAGAGTCCAGCAAAATGGCTCTCAGGAAATCAATCATTTCCAACCTACTAAAAATTTAAGCCAATGTATTATCTCTCCCAGTGTTATTTGCATTGTAAGCCCTAGTCCCGATTGCTAAATAAGAGCCATTTTACCTTATAAAGGGATAACATACATCAGCTGACATACAGGAGAGAAATTTCAGGAAGAAGAGTCTCTTTCGAACTTTGGAACTTTAGTTTACTTCCAACTCTAGTCCCACTCAGGAGAGGAATTGGAGGCTGATTCCAAGCTTTGGCTTTTCAAGATGGAAACCTCTCCTCTACCTGCCATCAATAGAAGCTGAAATTTTTACCATTTATCTCTTAAGGTTAAAAAATTGCCTTTCAAAGCCACTGTTTCCAGAACTGTTACCTGGGAGAGAGACAAAACAGTGACTGGATGAGTGACAATCATATTCATTTTCACATTGTAGCTGTCTCAGACCTGAATGGGACACAAAACAAGTTAATTTTAATGGCCAGAAGAGGAAAGAAGCATGATGTGGTGGAAAGAGGCTTAAATTTGAAGTCAGGAGGCCTGAGTCCATTAACAGCTATGAGGGATGGAGTAAACAGCTTACCCTTTATATCCCCATCTGTAAAAGGAATACCAGCTATTTTCACAGAGCAGTTGTGAGACTCCAGAGAGAGTGCGTGTCAAAGAACTTTTAAAATAGCAAGTCCCATAAACATGCAAGTTGTGTTAATATTTGAATTTATAAGACATAACTCCTTTCTTTTGCTGATGGGTCCTCCAAGACACTGGGCCTGCAATTCAGGTATTCGCCACTAGAGGGAAGTGTTGTCTATTAGCCTGCGAAAACCAACTATCTTCCACTCTTCTATGGCACTTACAGCTGATGTCTAACAACCTTTGCTTAGAGGTTTTCATGCACATTGGGACCCCAGGCTTGGCTAACAGCTCCTTCACAATAAATATGAACTTCATTTGCTCCACATCAGGCACTTGGAACTAAGTCTCTCTCCATATATTAGAACCTTCCACTCCCTACAAGTGGTTAAGGAGGCCAAGAATAAATGTTTTTAATAAATCAAGTCATGGACTCTTAATAATGTCATTTTGATAAATCTAGTTTACTCACATCCTGAAAATCAGGATTCTGGTGCCATCCTGCTCTTGTTTTCACAAAGCCAGACTTTTCCATCTTAGGAGAGCAAGTAATATGCTAGACTTTCTTTAAGCTTTTCCTGAGTGCACGCATCCAAAATAGCTCAGTCTGTAGTGGTTAGTCCTGAAATACAACATCAAGGGTCACCACATCCTCTAAGTACTTGGCAACATTTGTGTCTCATTTGTTAATGTGGTACAGGCAATATGCCCTGAAACCCGTCCCTCATGGGGTTTGGCTTTAGTGGCAGAAAATGAGGGGCAATTTTCAAGCCAGTTGACTGGATGCAGGACTCAGAAAACCTTGAGAGTGGCCAGAGTCTTGAGGTTAGATCCCAACTCAGAGATCCATGCGGGAGATATTCCAGCCTGTCCTTTCTCTGGCTTTGGCAACAGTCATGAGAACTAAGAAAATTCAGTGATATTTAACTCCATTCTTCATTTTTCTTCTTTATTTCATTTCTATGCTTCCCTATCTGCAGATATTTGGGGGCAGGGCTGCCATTTCTCCAATAATTTCATTCCTGCCTGACCTCTAGGGATGGAGGGTGAGCTCCTGAAGTCTGTGCAAAGGCTAGACTCATGTGAGAATAGCAACCAGACATCGATCTTCTAGAAGATGACCTGTAGGTCAGGAGCTGAGTGGGAAGCTAAGGCCTGTGGGGCAGAGCTGAGTGCTCCTTAATCAGGAAAGCTCTGCCTGTGGTCGCAGTTGTCTACGGCATGTCTATAGAGCAGAGCAAGAGACCCTTTTTCTGGGAGGAAAGCCAAGTAGTACTTTGCCTCCAGTTTCTTTGAGGACAGTGGAGGCACTAGGCATGTGGGCATTTGGCCCCAGGCTGTGTGTTGCCAATTCATAGAGCTCCTAAAGTCTCTAACTTCCAGAGAGGGTTCCTTGAAGAATCAGATCCACAGTAGACATGGGAATAATGGAAAGCAAATTGTTCCTTTTAGAGCAGCCATAAAATAAAACCCAGCTGCTCCAGGACCTGTCTTTCTGTGAAGGTAATCAACACCAGCAACAGATGTAAAAAAAAAAAAGCTTCCAAAACTTCATCATCCATTTGTACCTTAATAAAGTCCAGGAGCTAAGATGCTTAAAAGAAGGACACCCAATCCTGGAGGAAAAGAGAAAACAGAACCAGAGGCTGAGACACAAGATCTTTGGGGGGGTTGAGGGGACAAAAGCAGCAGAAATCACCAATTTATTTATTTATTTGTTTATTTATTTATACATATATACATGCATACATGTACCTCCTTGTTCCAAATGGAATCGATTCACTTGTTCGTTCAAATATTTGTTGAACACCTGCTGTGTTCCAGACACTGTGAGCAAAACCAGATATAAACACTGCCTTGGTAGAACTTACAGTCTAGTAGGGGAAACAAATATTAAACACCAAAATCACACAAATAGCACAATGACTATAAACTGTGATGAGCACAATGCAGGAAACACACAGAGATCAATGAAGCAGTGGTGTGTGGAAGTCAGTGTGCCATGGCTGGTGAAAGCTGATTGTTAAGTTTCTGGGAATGTTAGGAGCCAGTTGTCAAACGCAGCCACTACTAAAAATTAAATTATATGGACTTATAATTAAATAACTTATATTATAAACAAGATAATAAACATTTAAAACTCATCAGTCCTAATTATTTCAGAGTTTACTGTTATCTGTGCCTTTGTGGTTACTTATATCTCTTGTATCTGCAAAAGATATGGTGACAATACTATAGGGTGATGTGTTACTGTGTATCTCTTCCCAACTCCGTGATGTATGGTGGTTGCTTGAAATTGGCCAAGGTGTGCCATGGAAACCAGCAAAGACTAATTATCAGTGCCTTTCTTCTTGCCCCAGAGATCCAGTTGTTAAACACTTCCCAGCGCACCACTGCGTGAGGCCATGTAGCGGGGAGAGGTGACCTAACATGGAGATAGGAGGTGCAGCAGATGCTGCTGGTTGTTTGCCCACGCTGGTTCTCAGCTTACCCTTAAAACACAGCCACGGTTTTGTTCATGGGGCAATTTGCTCACCTAAAAACCACATATCTCAGCCTCCCTTGGAGCTTAGGATTGGAGCCACAACCCAGCTCCGGCCAATGAGATGGAAGTGGAAATCTGCGGCAGACTTCCAGGGAAGGTGTTGCTTCTTGGTGTGGGCACCTCCCCTTCCTCCTTATTTCTTCCTTCTTTTTCCTGCCTGGAATGCTAGCCGGGGGTGGAACAGCCATCTTGTGACCATGAAGGGACCATGAGGATGAAACATGCCAACAGCGGCCAGGCAGAGAGGCAGGAGGAGCCAGGAGGTGGATGACTGCACAGCTGGCAGCCCTCCTGGACTGACCATTTCTGGGCCTCTTCTGATGTGGAAAATAAACCCCTAGTTGGTTTAAGCTACTCGGTTGGGTCTCTTTACATGCAGCCAAATGCAATCTCTTAGTAAGATAAGAGACTTCTCTCAAGATGTGACATTTGAGCTGATTTGATGGGAAGAGGCAGGAATTAAACATCAGCTAAATGGACATTTACCTCTTACCAAGCAAGCAGGTTCGCTGTTACACAGCGCTCAGGTTTGCACCCCCTCAGCTCTTGACCGCTCCCTGCTAAGCATGTCTGGAATTTTCCAGGTGAAAGGGAAGACATGATGAGGTTGCTGAAGCAGTAGCAGTTTGGTTTGTCCCTAGTGGTATCACTGCAAGGATTAATTAGCAGTGGTGGTGGGCTCCCACACGGAAGCCTGGAAGATGAATTTAGGCTGGAACCAGCCAACCTGGCACAGTAAACAGCAATGGCTCTTCCTTCCTCTCCCCACCCAAGTCCATGACAGCTTTCCAATCGTATTTCCAAATTCTCAGCTCCTGGACAAACTAGCCAGCCCTTTCCTGCCTGTCGTGAAGCTGCTTTGCCAGGGAGGGGCCTTTTGAATTCAAGTACAGAAAATCCTCATATTTTTTTTTAAAAGGCTTCATCCGGTTGCTAGGGTTTTGTGCATCTGCTTTCTCCTGTGAAAGAGACTCGTCTCCATAGAAACTGCCACGTCACAGGGGTCTGTACCGCAGCCTCAGAGACTTAGGCTGTCTCTTCCAGAACAGGTTTCCTATCAGAGCCTCTCACTGAAGGTTGCACCTGGGGACTGGGGAGCGCGAGGACCCTGGAGTCCGCAGAGGCTTTAAATATCTTTCCCTCCCCGCCTCCCCTCCCTTCCTCCCGCTCCTCTCTCCTCTAGTCCTCTCTTCTCTCCCTCTCTCCCCTCCCCCGCCTCTTCCTTCTCCTCCCTCTGAGTTGCAAACAGAAGGAGGAAGCAATTCCAGAAATACAGAGCATTTCTTTCCGCATTTCCACTTTTCTTTTTTACCCATGGAAAGATTATGTTGCTACCACACCCATACACACACACACACACACACACACACACACACACACACACTTTGCTGTTCTGGTGAGATAAATGGTGATTTAGAAGAGGCTCATTTGACAGAACACTCAGGAATTCCATGTCGTTTATAAGGACCCAAGGCTAACTCAGGCCAGCCTCCCTGAAAGCCCTCTACTCAACCCCAGGGAAGTTTACACTGAGGGAGCTGGAGGTGTGGGGAACCCTCCTCCTATCTTAGAAAGTAATGCAAGGTCACACATCTGTCTTCCAGGCAAAGCTATTACCTTGCTATGCTAAAGTACAGGTAGTCCTTGCCTTATAAATAGGGCGGTTGTGTAGTTTATGGTCCAAATCAGGACATCTATGAGAGTAATTATACTAGGACAATAGTCATACGCCAGGATTTTCTGGGCAAACAAGGATGTCTGATTGGTGCACTTATGACTTATAAACACGTGCTTTACAAACGATGCATGCTAGAAAATGTCTTCCTGCACCCTGATCTCCCCTGAAGTCCACACTGCTCCTGAAAATTGAGAAATTTGGGCAATTGGAAGCTTTTGGATAATGTATGGGTTCAGGAGATTTGAAGGATTAGCAGATTTTCAAGAAGACCTTTGTACAGATAATATTTCATACCAGTGTATCTGAAGGATAAGTACCCACCAGCAACAGATGAGAGTCTATTTCCCCATGCCCACACCCACACGTGTCTTGTTCAATCTTAACAGCTACAGTCCATCTACTGTTCTTATAGAACTAAGTCATTCCTCCTATGTCTGGCTCCTCCCGCTCTGCACACAGCCAGGCTTTCGTCCCCTCAAAACTCAGTACTGGAGTGATGAAGACAAGCAAAGTGACCTTAGATCACCTTAAGTGTCTGTGTGAGGAAGGTGCTAGAGCTCAAGATGGAAGGAGCTGGCTTCCTCATAACATGCTATCAAATCCCATAAGGCAAATCCTTCCGCTGTCTTCTCTCTCAGAAACTTCAGCCTACTCGTGCTCGTTAATTTTTCTAAGAAAACTTTAGCATCAGCTATTCCCTTCACAGTTTTTTTTCTTTGAGTATCATGGGTATTAACATAAAGGTTAACTTCAGGGGAAATGACATCTTTATGTTGTTAAGCCTTCCCATTTCCTTATACAAGAAATGCTTTCCTTTCCATTTGTCTAAATCTTCTTTTGTGTTAGGGTTTTGTTGTTGTTGCTGTTGATTTGTTTGTTTTGTAATACAAATTCTTGAACCACAAGTGTGGACAATCTGAGTTTGTATCCTTGGAGTTGGGCTGGTGAGAAGAGCAACAGAGGTATAGGAAAACAGGTCTCAACAGATAAGCTTAGCATAGCTTATTTCACATCATTGCCTATAGACTGCCTCAAATCCTGAAATCGGAAGGCAAATATTTTTCCTAAATTGCAGTATTAATGATCATGGGTAAAACAGCCTTTTAAGTGTTGCACCAGGAACCTGGCCAACCAGTTTACATGGAAAGAGAAGAGGTTAGACCACCAGGACGTAGGTTAGAGATCTGGCTGTGCCACTCACTAGATCCATGACCTTGAAGGACTTGACTTAGCTTCTTTGTCAGTCTTTCGCCCACCATCTGTAATGTGGATTAATAATGCTTTCTACCCAAGATTGTTGTGAGGATCAAATGAAATCACATATCCATTTACATTTGAACAACGGTACAATATCTACGAGACATAAAATGATAAAAAAAAAAAAAAGAGGCGTCATTATTATAATTTTTTTCTCAAGGCAAATTATACTTTAAGTTGCAAACATCTGACCTGCAGCCTTTGAAATTCAGCACGCCCTTGAGTTTGGAATTCTTGCAGATGGCAAGAATTCGTGCCTGTGTTCCCACTGTGCTTTAAGAAAGAAAATCAGTCGTGAGGATGTATCTTTAAGAATCAGCAAACAGAAGACACTCCCTGGGCAGCAGGGTTGACTCTCTGGTTCGACATATTAAGAAACTTGGAACAGGAGACTGTGAGCTCAGTATTAGCCACAGCAATACGTGTATGGAGTACTTTTTTATTTGAATGAAATTTACTGTTGAGAAACTAAAGCTCAGCTCTCCCCAAAATGACATCTCCCTCCTCTTTACCAGAAACACAGGAGGCAGCTCTGCTCCATAAACAAGCCCCAGTGCTTGACAATCCAAAGTTCTACATCAAATGGGACCTATGTGAAGATCGAAGTTCCAGAAAGTACTGGCAGCAGTGCTCGTGGCCAGTGGGCTGAATGACGACATTATTCTATCGGATGTTTCATGAGTCAAAGGGAGAGGAAATGGGCTCTGCTGTAGGTTAGCCTCAAACGTGAGCGATCTCCATGTAGAAAGTGAAGAGTGTTCTCTTCTTCTCCCTATTCCCGCTCTCCTCACCTCGTGGGTTTCAGGACTTTTCATATCCTGTTGTAGGGGGCCCTTAATGCTATTCCTCACCCCTTCCTTCTCTTTCTATTATGTATTTCTTCTGTCCTCTCTTTTCTTGAAAATATAGAATTGTACTTTATTTTCTCTTAAAAAAAATCACCTCCACGACTATAAGTTTGTTCATAGTTTTTAGAAGTCCTAATAGCACTGTGGAACAAAAATGCTCACCTTCTTTGACTTCTAAATCCCAACCTTGGGGAACAATTTCAGGATAACAACTCAAAAGAAGAAAAAGAAGAAGAAAAGTACATGTAAAAAGATATTTAGGCTGGGAGCGGTGGCTCACACTTGTAATCCTAGCATTCTGGGAGGCCGAGGATGGAGGATTGCTTAAGCTCAGGAGTTCAAGATCAGCCTGAGCAAGGGCAAGACCTCGTCTCTACTAAAAATAGAAAAAATTAGCCAGGTGACTTAAAATAGAAAGAAAGAAAATAGCCATGAGTTGTGGTGCGCACCTGTAGTCTCGGTTACTTGGCAGGAGGGTCACTTGAGCCCAGGAGTTTGAGGTTGCTGTGAGCTAGGCTGACGCCACGGCACTCTACCGCGGGCAACAGAGCAAGACTCTGTCTCAATAAATAAATAAATAATAAAAAAGTAAAAGATAGTTATAGAGAAATAAATAGTGAAAAATATCCAATGATAGGTTCAAATAAACTAGTGCTGAATTTATAAGAGAACATAGCATACGACTTCAATGGAGAGAAGTGAAGTCTTTGTAGAAATATTTTTCCATTGCTTATGATCAGTGAAAAATGAAGAATACAAAACAGTATACATATTATGACTAAAATTACACACAATTATGTTCATAAATAGAAGTGATGAGAAGAGGGCAGGGAGGGGAGGAAGGGCACAGTTCCTGTGGGGCTCTTTAACAATACAGAACACATGAAAAAAGGTACCCTCAAGGGCTCTCACCAAGCAGCTCACCCTTCCTTCCTACCTTCCCAGCGATTTCAAAATATTGTAAGAAAAATGGAGGATTTCGCAAAAATAACATAAAAAATTTATTTGCTAAAGACTAAGCATAAATTTTTGACAGCTTCCCAATTGCCACTCCAACCACCCCAGCTGCCTCCAGAACAGGATCATTCTGTGGCTTCCTAGAAACATTGCACAGGTGGTAATAAATAAGGGTCTTTTTATAATTTCAAAATGTGGCAGCTTGACTTCCCAAAGCAGGATACTTCATCAGGCTTGGGAGAGGGGGTGAGGTGCAGCAGAACCCTCATTTGTGCACTTAAAATTTGTTTTATTAAAATCTTCTTTTACTAAAATGTCATTAACATCATTCCCAAATTTTTGCAAACACAGGAACTTGAACCACACCATGAATTAAAAGCAGGAGCAGACTGTACCAATTTGCTGGAGCTCAAACATAAATAGCTTGTTGAGCCATAAACCCAACTTTAAAAAAAAAAGTAAGTAATTTTAAATTGGAATAAGACCTATTTAATAATAAAATAGGACCATAACAAAAGCATTAAAAGCCTCTATGAAAGGCAGAGATGCATTATTCTATTCAGATTCCTACTCTCACATCATAACCTTTTTTCCTAACTACTTTGTGAATTCACGTCTATTCTGTTACAGGTTGGGGAATGGGATATATTACAGTATTTACTGTATACTAGATATTTGTCTAAATACTTTATGTGAATGAACTCATTTAATTATCCCAAACAACCCCAAGATATAGAGAGGACTGTTATCCTCATGTTGCAGATGTGTTCTTAGCTTTGACCTCCTAGTGCCCTGGCCCAGGTGTCCAGGGACGGGTGCCAGGAAAGCAGGGTGACACTGTTAGGCAGGAAACATGGAAGGTGAGGAGCCAGAGGACCCACGGGTGGCCAACCTGGGCAAGACGTTTGAGCCTATTGGGCTCTCATTTTCCTTGTTTCTAAGCAAAATGCTTGCCCAGCTGGCTCACAGACTCGTTGTGAAGACAAATTTTGTGACAGTGTTTACTAGATTGTAAACTCTGCATACGTCGGGCATTATTTTTTCCCAAAGTTAAAATTTCTAAATACCTGAATTTCAATGGAAATGTATCACACACTTTGCAGCCTTCTCTAAAGAGTTTAAAGCTTTTTCCTGATGACTCAGTTTCACATTGTACATAAAGAGCCATGTGCCTTACGCTAAAGGCCTCCAGTTCTGCTGTCTGATTCTTTGTTTTTCTCATTCATCAGCCTGCATGCGAGAGGATAAACGTAGGAGGGCAGAGCTGAGGAGTCACACTTCTTTTCTACCTGCTGTCTTGCCCGTCAGTCTCCCTGCTGTAAAATTACTGTCTCTCATCTCCCGTGCACTGGAAAATAATGAAACCAAACTTGTTAGAATCATGCCTGAAATAAGGGAGTAAGCAGCTTCCAGGTAAGGGCCACTCCACGCCTCTTCTGATGGAAGCTCGCAAGGGTAGTTGTGTAGATTAACTTGTTCGACTGTTCTGAGGCTTTTCTGGGTGAACTGCCCTGGGCCAAAGGTTGATTTAAGGAACTCCAGGTAAGTGAAGTTAACTATGTGCCTGGTCTAAATTTATACTGAGTACATGGATTTTGGCAAGATTATTTTAAAAGCCTTATAATCAACTCCTGACTTATCTTCAGCCTGGGCTGTGAATTCTGACTATCAGGAAGACAATTTTAGGTTATCACGGCACAGCCCTTGAGCATGGCCTCCTCCCTTCCATGGGGGTGGCCACAGCAGCCATATTTGTTCTCCATGACACCTCAACCCCCATCCCACGAGCCCTCAGGCAACAATTGGTGGGTCCAGGCTTTATCCTCTGGAGAACAAGTTCATATGTGTTGGGAGGCATGATGCTATTTGTAATAGCAGAAGACCTGAAAACAATCTAAATGTTCTTCACCAGAAGAATGGGTAATAAGTCGTGATGTGTTTATTCATGCAGCAAAATATTATACAGCAGTTAAAGATCTACATGTGTCAACATGGTTATATTTCAAAAACATAATTTGAGCAAAATTGCAAGTTATAGGTTAAGAAAAGGAAGTTGTAGTATAATGCCACTTATTTGAGCCTTCAAGTTATGCAAGCAATATCATATTTTGTTTATAGATATATACGTTTGTAGTAAGAGAGAAAGAAATGCATGGGAATACTAAATGCAATAATCACCAAATTTAGGATACTTTGGTGAGTAAGGAAGGAAATTATATATCTAATGCTTTTTTCTTGAACTGGGTAGATACATATGAATGCTTATTTTATTATTTGCTATCTTTTTTGTAAGCAAAAAATATTTCATAATTTTATAAGTGAAAAAGAGAAGGAAAAATGAACCAAAATATTTATAGCAGTCAATTCTGGGGGATAGGATTGTATGTGAGATTCCTCTACTTTTCCTATAAAAATTTCCCTTAATTGGTCTATTATGATATTTATTTTATGACAGAGAAAGGACATTGATATATAAGAAGGAAGTCTGAAATTCTTTAATCACGTACAAAACCTTTTCTTTCCCCATAATGAAGAACTAAGTTTAATAGTATACACATATACATACACACCTCCCATATACACATGTATGGAGTATATCGTGTATATATACTTACACTGTACACATTTATATAATATATACAATATATAATATATGTGGAGAATTGCATTGGCTATACACTTCTTACTAAGATGTAAATGAATGATACATGACGTAGGAGCAACTGCAGGTGGAGAAGGGAAGAATAGGAGAACGTTGAGTGCCTGAAAAGATTAGGAGTATGTTTGGGGTGGTGGAAGGGATGGGGTGGTAGGAGGTGGAGTGAAAAGGAAAATCAGAAACAACTATTACAGTTTGGAGGAAATTGGAGACCCCAAGGTAAAGTACGCGCTGCTACTTATGACTGGCAAGCCTGTGACTCCCACCCATGAGGACGGGACCTGTGTTCTGTATGTGTCCATGGGTGGTATTGGCTGTGTCCCTGGATGGTGCTACTTTGCAGTGAGGAAATAGAGGCCTGGGCTTGCTGGGTCGCTGCCCTTGCCTTCCAGCACAAGGACAATGATAGGCTGGTTTGTGTCTGAGCTCTGTTTGCTGCCTAGCCTGCCTGAGGCCTGTGGTGTCTCATCAGGATCTGCTTCTCTGGAATCCTTTGGAATAAACGTCTGTTGTACCGTGATCGCTGTAAACAGCAGCACTTGACTTTTAATTAATGGAAGCAGATGCATTTCTTTAATACATGCAGAAGTAAAATATTGGTTTATGTCCTTCGCACACACATAGGGACAGCTTAATTTAATGGAGCTTAGGCAGGGGGTGGGAGAGGGTCCTAGCGAGCCCCATCTGGCCCAGCTCCTGTTTAGCACGGATCACTTCCCATTCATGACAGAGACGCTAATGTGAGCACTCCTTCCAAACACCATAGGATGCGCTGTAATTACACTGTTCATAAAAGAATTCCAAACGGGGCTCTGTTTTGAATTTGATGGAACATAATGAGACATCTCTGTGGCGGATGACAACATTCTTCTTTCAATTAATGGGATACTTGCTCAGAATCATCCCAAAAACCATTAGGCACCAATTAGAGAGATTTATGGCCTCTGAAAGGACCAAAAACCAAACATTCTTCAACTAGAAAGTGCAAACTGTCTTTTTTGAGGACATCTCAGAGGTTGTTTATTTAAGTGAAATGTGAGTAGACAAAAGAATTTTCTAGAACACTTGCCATCCAGATCTGAAAGTCAAATTGCCCAAATGCAAATCTCATTGGACTAGTTTACAGTGTTTCATTCATTTCTTCCCTCCCTTAGTCATTCATTCATAAAAATCATCCAACAGATATTTATAGAACATTATTAAGAGCATGGTGTAGGGCTTGGCTGTGTGTTAAACTGCACTGATGAATCAGAAAGGGAAATTTCTTGTAAGAGGACACTGCATGTTGAAAAGAGAACAGAAGTGAAGTTAGAAATCCTTAATTCAAGTTCAAGTTTTCCCACCTGCTAGTTATGTGACTTTGGGCAAATCACTTAACCTCTCTGGGCCTCAAGGTCTTCAAAATGGGGATAAATAATGCCTGCCTTTCAAACCTCATAGAATTGCTGAGTAAAATAACACACAACAAATCTGATCATAAAGTGCTGCATAAATGCAAGAGGCTATTGATATTAAGACACTTTCTGTCCAGGAGGGGAGATTTAAAGCACACAGAAATACCCATCATATAAGGCAAAAAGCCAATGCTATTTTGACAGAAGCATAAATTTATTTGTTGGTTCCAAATATCTATTGAGCCCTAGCATGACCCAGATGATGTGCTCAAATGAAGTGCAAAGGAGTTCAGAGAAGGAAGAATTGCCTACTGCTCTTTAAACGCTCATCAGCAAAATCATTCCCCAGATCTTACAGTGTCCCTGCGATGATCAGTGTGGCTCTCGTTCTTTTCAACTATTAAATAAAACTCACTGTGCACAGTGTGCTTTCTTTTCATTACGTGGATCTGCCACTGCTCTGAATATCATCTTAGCCCAGCCTCTCTCTGCCCCTCCTCCCTCTCTCTCTCACTTGAAGATGAGAAGGTGAGAGAATGGACTGGTGTGGAGACACACACACCTGCCTGGTCTCTGCCTTGCCCATCCTGGGTGACCCAGAAAAGTTACCTGACGTCTCTATCCTGCCGATCTCTGTACAACGGGGAAAATTACCCCAACCTTATGATGTCCTTGGGAGATGAGAGCAGCTTATGTAAAGCTTCTGGCATATTGAACAGGCTCAGCAATTGCAGCCATTGTTATTGCAACAAAGGCCATTTTCATCCATCTGCCTCGTTTCCTCCATTCATGTAATGACTCAGGTTTTGATGGAGGATTTGATTTAACTGAGTCATATTTTCTTTTTTCATTTATTGATTTGGGAGAAGAAAAATGAGCAGGGTTAAAAATTTTCAGTAGCCTTTAAATCAGTTATTCAAAAGATATAGACATGAAAAAACAGACAGTAATAGGCAAAGCACTTGCTGCTTCTTTTATGGTCCTCAGAATCGCAGAGCTACAGAGTCCTCCTTTCTTTTGAACCTATTTTTAGCCCTAGTTTTTTCTCAACTACTTCCCATATGATGTGGTTTATACCTCTTGCATCAAAGGCAAGGGATATCATCTTTTGAGTTTGGCCACCCTAGTTTCAAATAATTCAGTTTATAACTTTGTGTTCCTTTTAAGCACATAATGCGACAGGAGTGGCAAATCATCTAATTGTGAAAGAACATGAGATACTTTGATTTAACTCATAGAAGACATTCTCCTCCCTGGTAGTTCAAATACTTGTTTCAGTTATCATAGTAATAGACATAGGTATTTGCCTTTTTTTCTGCCTATGATGTAAAAAATACTTTCTAAAGACAAACCTAAATCTGCTGAATCCGTGCTGCAAGAGCGGCAAGCCTTAGGCAGAGGAGGATGCGTATAGAACGTGGGCAGGGCTGAAGCCCTGTGGCCTGTGGAAGGGTGCCCTGTGAGATGGATCCTTGAGAATGACCTTTGATTGCCCTCGCCAAAGCACTCAGGGATGTGCTGAGGTTGTTACGGTTACCTGCACCTCATGGGGGCACATACCTGGAGCTGTGGAGGCGGGCCAAGAAGACAAACCACCCCTCCCCACCAAATGGCAGAAAGACTGTCTTAAAGGTCTTGGTAGTATTATCAGCACCTGGGCACCTTCATGGGAACTTGGAGGCCAGGGAGATTTGCCCCCTGGAGGGGGAAGAATGCTTTGTATAGTTGTCCTTTGGGTTTTTATGTCATTTACTTCCAGCAAGGTGACTTGTATGCTTACCTGTATCAGTTGGTGTCTTTCCATCAACCACCATTTCCTTCAAGACACCACCCACATGTGTGATATATTTCTAGAAGTAGAATGGCTAGGTCAACACTAGAACTCTGCTTTTAATAGTGAATGGGAAAAAGGGCAACCAAAATGAAAACTCCTATTCAGTAACTTGGGATTGGGGAAGAAACTTCTAGGACACAACATGTTGACCACAGGTCTAGAGTGTATACTGTTCCTGCTAGGCATGGATAGTAAGAGAAAAGATAGGACCAGCAGATGCAAAAGCATCTGCTTCTTGAATCACTTTCTAGGCATTGGGATGAACAACTTGAACAGCCAATCAGCTGCTCCAGTTTAATACCCTTGAGAGGAGAGATCTGTCCAGTGTCCCTCAGGGTTACCCCAAAGAGAGCCCTTGGGAAGGACCCCCTCATGAGCATATACCACCTTGATAATACACCTCTTAGTTTTGTCCTCATCTTAGTACTTGAGCCCAAGGATTTCCTAAGCAGCCTAAGATCAACTCAATCCTGTTCACTGGTCTTGGGCTTTTGGGCTTTAGATTCCACAAAATCTTAACTAATTTTCAATTTTATTTTGGCAGAGTTCATTTGCTAAACCAATAAGATCTCTGCATGTCTAGTTACTTCCTGAATGCACATCAGCTTGGCCACCTGTTATGATGGCCATATCCTCTATGCTCCTGACTAACAAAAGCTGATATGTGGGACCTGTTCCTCTACATTCTTGTTTGTCCAACCAGGGAGCCTAGTGGAAAATGGTTGGAAGGTATACAGGTAATATATGAGATCAAGGTGCTCCAACATCTCTGATAGCCTTGCTGTAAGTTTGAAGTTCTCAGATTTTCCAAATCAGAGCACCGCCTTATTCACAAGAAGACTGCAAAACTGAGGATTTGATCTACGTAATTTAGTAAGGCATGTGATTAACGTTTTATTTTGGACCTTAGCAATCTCAATTTCCGACCTTGCTTTTTTTCTATCTGCTTTTAGCCAAGCAGTGTGGACTGGAATTGGTCTTTCCTGCTGTACCCTAACCAAGATCACAAGAAATAACCAACATACTTCAATAGTCTTATACCTGACTACCAAATCCCATGAAGCCTCAGCGGACACATGCTCTGAATTCCAGGGGGCGAGAGCTGTGGCATAGCAAACAGCTTCATTACTATACCACATGGGCAAAAGTCATCTTCCTCTTCAGCCCAATATCGTTCATTTTCAACATTGTTTTCTTGTGGCTCTTTGATCTTATAGATAAATTCTAGAATCAAAATTTTTATTAAAATTGCATTGAATTCATAGAATAATTTGGGGAGAATTATTTATTTACATTACTGAGTCTTCCTATCTATGTACATGATATATCTCTCCATTTGTTTAGAGATTAAAGGCATAAATCTGAGTCTCTTTTAATGGTTAAATATCATTCTCAATATCTTTCTTTCTTTTTTTTTTTTTTTTTGAGATAGAGTCTCACTCTGTTGTCCTGGCTAGAGTGAGTGCTGTGGCGTCATCCTAGCTCACAGCAACCTCAAACTCCTGGGCTCAAGCAATCCTTCTGCCTCAGCCTCCCGAGTAGCTGGGACTACAGGCATGTGCCACCATGCCCGGCTAATTTTTTCTATATATTTTTAGCTGTCTGATTAATTTCTTTCTATTTTTCAGTGGAGACGGGGTGTCGCTCTTGCTCAGGCTGGTCTCGAACTCCTGAGCTCAAATGATCCGCCTGCCTCGGCCTCCCAGAGTGCTAGGATTACAGGCGTGAGCCACCGCGCCCGGCCAGTATCTTTCAATTACATCTGATATTTATCCATAAAGGTCTTGCACCTTTTCAATGCATTGTTTTTTCTTTGTTCATTTCACATAGTTGAGATCACTAGATACATATGTAACTTATGTTCCTTGTTATTCCCAAATTCACACCTAGGCTGGATCGACTCCTCCTACAAGTACCAAAATGCTTGTGTAGGCAATCAAAATTGCTATAGAGCGCACTTGCAGAATACAGCATATGTGGGAGCTCTAATGATTAGGGTCATCCCTTTTTAAGGCATTTATCCTTTATTTGTCCACCCATTCAACCTCCTTTTTTTCTCATAAATTCCAAACAACACATATTTGCAGCTTTTCTAAAACTCTGCTTTTCCTCATAGTTCATCAGATTTTTTAATTAATTCTATGAACATTTGTTAAATTTTTGCTCATTTACAGAGTACTGTTGTAGGGTCTGAAACTGCAAACTAGAAACTTATGGTACTTTTCGTGGTGGAATTCGATGAGACCTAACATGGGCACTTTCCCCCTTCGCTTCTACCCCAGAGTGCACATCCTCTACAGTGATTCCTGCTGACTTGCTCAGAGGGAACAACAGGTTCCTGTGCCAAGGCATGAGCTAACCCACATGAGTGCTTCTACCACACAGGGAATCACTGTAGGTTTGCTTTATTGTGCACTGAGAAGAGGAGTGGAGGGAAGAAACATTTCACAAACTTTCCAAGTATGGGCAATAGCCACTGATTTGCAAGTTACAGCTGCCACCTTTGAGGAGCAGCAGGTTATTGGAATGAGTCCATGTCACATAAAATGTCAGGCTAGGGACTCAGAGCAAGGGGAACAGTGGCTGAAGGAGGCTGCGGTTGCTAAGATTGTGTGCAACTAAGCTTGGCTAGAGTGAGAATTAGGGAAGGCTTCCTGTTCCATTCAGCAATGCTGATGGTGATGCCAGCTCACCTGGCCCCATGGTAGAAGCAGACGCAGAGTAGCAGTTAGGGTCAAGCCTTGCATGCTGTTCCCCCTGCCATCAGCCATCCAGCCTTCAAGGCCCAGTGCCCTCAGCACATGGACTCTGATTTCCCTGACCATTAACCCTCCCACATGTCCAACCTTTACTCCTCCTCTTACCTCCCACTAAATAAGAGCCTTCTGTCTCATTCCTTACAGTTTCAGCTCTCTTTCCTGTGCTGCTTCCTAGATACTCCAGTAAATTCATCCTTGCTAGTGTGTTATGGCTCTGGATGCCTCATTCATTCAACAAAGTTATTGATTGCCTACTATGTGCAGCTCTGTACTAGGTTCTGGACACAGAGAAGTAAAAGACAACAGCCTCTGCCTTCGAGGAATTCCACTAGTGGAGAATAATAAAAATAAGCAACTAAATTGCAATCAACTCAATTCTATGCACCAAACATTCACCAAATACCTATGGTTCAGGAGAGGTTTTAATAGAATACCTTAACCCACATGAAGACCTTAATTGGGATTTCAGGCACGATGGAAACTATGCTAAAAATGTACATAAAATGTACTGTAAACTACAAATATTCACTAATATTATCATACCCACGAGTTGACCAAGTCAAAGCTACTGCTATTGCTGCAGACTCTCAGTTCCCTTAGGCTTAGATAGAGACAGTGAGGGGAACACAGTTTCATCTAGGGCTCCAGGCAACCCCTAGCAATAGATGAAAGAATGTTTCTGTCCAGAGTGTGCTGTACTTTTCTAGCTCTATTGAAGCACTGGCTGGCAGTGACAGCTGAAGGAAAGGCCATCTCAAGCAGTCAAAAAGGGGTTAATTACTCCTGCCTTGTTTGTATCATTTCCTTCGCCCTCGATAAGGGAAAAGGAACACTCCTTCTAGCAGAGACTCCCTTTCACCTGGTGGGCGCCCAACTGGAAGCAAGAAGATGGATGAGGAGGTGATCTTCAGCCCATCAAGGCAAACTAGAAAGGGCAACATGTTAATGCTCTTTCATGACTTCTGGAAGTCAAGGGGACAGCTGCCCTTGTGATCCCAGAGAGACTGGAAAGAGATCTGATTTGGGCCAATCCTCAGCCAACCAAGATTCAGGACCACAAATTCAATTACTGTCTTCTACCACTCAGCAGGAAAACTTCCAGATCATGGCAGAAAACAAGAATTTGATCTGACAAGTCTGAAAGCTTTCACACAAGTTAATAGAATTTGGAATTATGGAGACACTGAAAATAACTTTGGACTAAAGATTTTTTCCGTAACAGTTATATTCTTATTTCCTTGCATTTCTTTTTTTGGAGGGAGGAAGATTTTATTTACCATTTTCTGAGACTTCCTGTGCCACTTTGTGTCATCTAAGAAGCAGATGCCAATCAGAGCAGAATAAGCAGAAGGGAAAGGTCTGTGAAGGGTCCGAGGGAGGGAGCAGGCGTAGGCAGGGAGAGCCTCCAGGTCCCTGTGTGGGGCTGAGAGCTGTGTGAGGCGAGGGAGAAAAGGAGGACTGGGTAGGGGGAGGTTCGGAGCGCAGTGAAACTCTGATAAAGTCTCAGCCAGACTCAGAGGGAAGCCCAGAGCAAGATTTCCCAATAGAGGCCTGCAAGTTGGGCAGATGTGGCCCAGCTGTACTAGCCCTGCCATGCTGGGCCGCTGCATAGGAATAACTCCCGGAGAGCAAGGCTTCAGTGTGAATGCTGCGTCAGACCCAGAGGCGCACAGCTGTACTTGCCTGTGAACCATTCTCCTCATGGCAGGTCCTCCTGAAGAGAGGTCTGAGTGGGGTTACCAGCAAGACTCCCTCATCCGTTCTTTGTGCCACGCACATCCTTTTCTCCACGTGTGTTCAGCCGGCAGCTCCCCTCTAGTTCCTGTGGGCTTCTCTTTCTGAGGAGAAACTTGGACACGTTAGGTGGGCAAACTGCAGTCCCCTTTCTGCGGTGGGTCGTTGTGTCCCTCGTCCACTGTCCATTCTAAATTCCCCTCACCCAGGTCACCTCCACAGGTCTTGATGGCTTGCTCAGTGGTATGAGTCCAAACTCTCATTCCTAAGTGGTCTGAATCCCCACTACTACTGGGCAGAGAATACTAAGGGACACCAAAGTGGCTCCACTGAGTCTCACACATATTCCTGCCTGTCCCGTTATGTCAAGCCACCTCACCTCCTCCTGCTGACCAAGGACAATTGTCCCTGCTAAAATGGTGACTCCACTTCTCACCTGCTAGTCTTTGGACACCGGGAGTCCAGAGTATGCAGGTGGCAACTGTAACCTGTAGTTCAGTGGGACAGTTGCCCCTGACAAGGATGTGCTCTCTTTAGAGATGAGAACCTCTAACCCTGCAAAGCCCAGAATTGTGAGTATGGAAAGCACAAAGTTCCCGCAGGTCACTGGGAGCGATGGTAAGTGGGGTTACTCACGTTTGTAGTCCTTGGTTCCTGGATGGTTCAAATCTCCCCAGACTGGCAGTGAGTGGCACAGTTAACATGCCCTGGGGCAAAACTAAATAAATATTGTCTGTACCATGTAAATGCAAACCGTCTCCGGTCCTTCTTTTTGACTGGAATAGAAAAGCGTGCCAAATCAATGGCCACGTACCATGTATACAAGACTTTATTAAATGACTGTAGCAAAGATACTGTGTTCAACACAAGACTGTAATCTGGCTGCTACTTACTGAGCTCATGGTGGTCTATGGCCCTTCTCCACCAGCCATCCTGTGTCTGCAGGGGCCAGAAGGATGAATTAGGTGGAGATATGGTAAGAACCACTGTCCACCCTGCATCCTCCAGATCTTAAACAGTGGCACCAATCTTCACCATTCACACTTCTCCCCTCCGCCCAAAAAAATTTGAATGAAATATTGTTTTTATTTACTATTTTGTCCAGGAGGTCACCTTTAGAGACTTCTATTTGCCTTCCCCCCTCTGCTAGCTCTTACCCACAGGCCAGGGGTCCAATGTGAGTGTCATTTCAAATACCAAGTATGAGTCCCTGGGACCTGTGAATCCACAGTAAGCCAGACTTGCCAGATCTCCATTCACAGTGAGCTATGCAGACATTCTGGATCTCCAGGTGTTAATGTCAACTCAGACCCTGTGTCCAATACTTCTTGAAGTGTCTGGGTATCCCTCTTTCCCAGTGTATAGTCATCCAAGTAAGTGGCGACAGGTCCCTCTGAGGAAGGACAGAGGGAATCATAATCGTGTATACTCGCCATGCAATTGCAGGGCCCTTCCTCCTACGGACGCGGCCACCTCTTTAGTGGATGGGTTCCAGATCAGAAAATTGGCTGAGGGCTGGTCACTGAGCAAGTGCTCATGACCTTATATTTAGGCAACCTCCCTAACCCTCCTCCTTCTCTATTCTTACTTTCTTCTGACTGCATTAAGCAGCACCCTTGGCTTCCCATCTATTTGGCCATATTACATTAACCATCTCCACAATTTCCTGTGTTCAAGCACCTTTGGCTGCCCCCTGACATTGCCAGTCATTATGGTAAAGGAAGTCTCCCACGCTTCTAGTGGTTAATGCTGCCACCTGGTCTCTGTGACTTTAGGGCTCTGTTGTCCCCATTGCTGTCCATGAGCTCAGCTCTCCCCTGCCACCACTGAGCTTCACTAGCATGTTCTGATGGCCCTAGTGAATAGTGTGTCTTCTGGCCTCTCCTATGCAATACAATTCTCAGGGGGGTCTTCTGACCCCACATAAAATATTGACTCCAACATTCTTTCCTCCTCAAGTTGTTTTATTCCTTCCGCTACCATCTGCCAAGGCAACTCAGGAAAGTCTACTTTGCACAATGTAAGCCATTGCTTTCTTTAGGCTCCTACAAGCCACCTTTGCCACGAATTTTCCCCACACTCCAGGGTTCTTGCCTGTGTCCTAAGTTCACCTACTCAATGAATTCTTATTAATTCAGTATTAAATTCTGTTCCCCTTAGTCAAGAACCCTGAAAATCCAATCCCAAGGGTACTCCCTTTCTTATACTGGTACATGCTAGCTAATTTTTGCAGCTCTTTCTGAGTATAATCTCTCTCCTGCTTTATCAGGCCCATCACGTCCCCAGTTGGGTTATGCTGGGATTTAACGCTAGCTGTCAGCCTGGCAGCCAGGAGAGGGGGTACAGGCAGTTATTGAGGGGGCAATAGCAGGCAGCTATTGCCCTGTAGGCAAGGGCTTCTCTAGTGTCTTCCAACAAGGGGCAAGTACCCTCTAATAGGGGTGGGTGGGCTATCTTAGCAAGTTCTGAAGGTGCAGGGGAGTCTATACAGCCAAAATTCTTGGGGCATTCATCACGGTTGTCATTCCAGTTTTCAGGGTTCCAGGTTTTCCCAACCAGACCTCTGACATCAGTCTAGCAGCCCTATCTTGGCTGAGCATTTAAATGTCCTCTTTAACTACAATCACCCTCCCACTGCAGTAGTTAAGAGGCCCTCTGGTTCTCACACTTAGCCCTGAATTGTTTGTTAATTACCCTCAGTTTCTAATTATTCCTCTATAGGATATCAATACAATACAGTAATAACTGTTCTGGAAGCTATTGTTCCCACATATGTTTAAAATGCCTGAACCATTGCACTGGCAAAAGCATTCTCCATTCTCCTCCATCCGGACATGTTTTCCAGGTCACCGCTCATGAAATCTTCAGCAATGGAGCCACATCACCTCATTCCAGGGACTGTCTGCGTCCCACGTTTCACTCAGGATGACATTCTCTTCGCCAGCAGCGTGGTGAGTGAGCTAGATCCCAAACCCACTCTGTGTACCAGCTATTATCAGTTGGAGTCCCCCAAGAGTGACAGCAAGGTGGAACTAGATGTGCTGGTGATTCACTGGGGAGATGTCTGTGAAGGGAAGAATGAGCAGGAGGAGTGGGAATTGCCTTTAGAACAGGATGCAGGTCAAAGGAGACAGCTAAGAAAGCAGGGCAGGTAGGAGAACCTCAGACGAAGAGCAGAGCTGAGAAGGTCTCAGCGAGGCAGAAAAGGAGCCCCAGAGCAGAGGTTGCCCATCACGGGAGTCCTGTGTCAAACAGGAATGGCATGAGTCTGGTATCCCTGCTGTGCCTAGTCCTGGCTGGTGTCATGACCAGGGCCATGGTGTCACATGCAGCCTCAATGTAAACTCTGCTGGCAATCCCAATTTGCAGCTGCTGGAAGTTGTCTGCCAGCTGCCCTCCTCCCAGCAGTTTCTCTTAAAAGGATATCTGAGCAGGGCACCCCCATGGTCGATGCATCTCCCACAGGAGCGGGAAGCCAGACATCTGAATGTCGGCCTGGTGGCCATCTTCCAGTGGGACAGAGACTTGGAGAACTGAATGAGTTCCCACTGCTTATATGGAAGCCTCGAGCCATAGATGAGGCCTTCCTTGGGACATTTTCTGGGAGTAAGTTCTATACCAGTAGTATCTCCTAATTTCCTTTGGCCCTGTCAGAGTTCTTACCGATGTAAACTGATCCTCTGTATGGAGAACAAGATTTTCCTGTCTGCCATCTCAACAGCTGTGGCTCAGAAATTCTCTAGGGATGCTAGGACCAAACCAGGTGGATTTGGAGACTCAAGGAGGTATTTTTACTCTGGGCTCGAGGGGAACTGGATTCAGGCCCATAAAAGGGTTGGCTTATTGCAATCAAATCTGACCAAAAATATCTTTCTAAACACTTGATCTTGGGCTTCACTTTAATTTTTAAACTGATCACATTGTACATCCTCTCTCATAGGCTTGTCTTCAAAGACTAGAGGTCTAATTTGTTTGATTATGGAAGCAAACAAATGAAGGCTTAGAAATCGAAAGCAAGTAAATCAACTCAATTCTCCCTAGGAAGAGGCTGATGAAAGGGACTGCCTGGGCAATTAGCTCTAAACATCGCTGTGCAGGACAATGGATTTTTCAGGAAGCCCGTTTCAAGGGAGTTATAAATAAAACCTTCTGAAGATTAGAGCAAAAGAAAAACCAGAGTCTGTAGTGAGGCAGGCGAACAAGGAGTGCAAAGGGCCTGGCCAGGCAGTGTTCCAATGGGATGTGCGTCGGCCTCGGAGAGCAGGCTCAGCTCTCCATCCAGCCAGCTGGAAGACTCTGGGCAGGTTGGTTGATGCCTGTGAGCCTCCATTTCCTTATTGATAAAATGAAGCAAGAAAAATGCCTCTTGTTTATTATGTAGGTAAAGAAATTAAGAAACAAAGCAGCATAACATCGTTAGTAAGAGCGAGTTTGGGAATCAGAAGCCCCAGCTCTCCCCCAGCAGTTCCACCTTGATGAAGCTACTGAGTCTCTGTTGTTCAGCTTTATATTTACTCTTGAAAGTAGGGTGCGTAAATTCTCCAACTTTTATTTTTTCCAAGATTGTTTTCACTATACTTTTTATTGTGATCTAAATTTGAGTATCGACTTGGCAATTTCTACCAGAAAAATGTACCTACTGAGATTTTAATAAGGATTATTTTGAATCTCTAGATTAAATTGGGGAGAAATTATAGCCTAACAATATTGGGTCTTATCCATGAATATGATGTATGTCTCTAATACATTATGTCTTCTTCATTTGTTTCAATGATGTTTTATAGTTCGTATCAATAGTTTTCAGTATAGAGGTCTTGAAGATCTTCTAATAAATTTATTCCTCAGATTTTATGCTTCATAACGCTGCTGTAAATGTAAACTGTTATATTGCATTTTCCATTTTTATTCCTAATACACAGAAATACAATTGATTTTTATATACTGACATTGTATGCTGTGACCCTGCTAAATTCACTTATTAGTTTTAATAGTTTTGGTAGTTTCCTTTGAAATCAGATTATTTTTGTGTACAACTATCTCATCTATGAAAAAAGATAGGTTTACTTTTTTTCCCCAATTCTTCTGTCTTTTATTTCTTTATCTTTTTCTTTTTTCCCTGGCTAGGCTCTCCAGTACGATGTTGACTATAAGTGGTATATTTGAATATACCATCCTTGCCTTGTTACTAAGCTAAGGGGGAAAGTATTCAATCTTTTACTTTTATTAAAGTAAAGGTCTTGCATATTAATATTAATTGTAGTATTATTCATTCATTATATTAATGAATGTAAATATTGATTAGAATTAATATTAATTAATAATATTATTAATCATTATATTATAATTAATTGTTATAATATTATTAATAATTATATTATATTAAATAATGAATATAAAGAATATATGACAATATTATTAATATTAATATCATGAATATTATTGATGAATATTAATGAATTACTTGTAGTTATTTTGTAGATGGCCTTAATCAGGTAGAGGAGGTTTTCTTTTATGCCTAGGTTGTTGAGAGCTTTTATTTTTATCATGAGTGAATGATGGATTTTGGTCAAATGCTTTTTCTGCATCTCTTGAGCCAATCATAATTTTTCTCCTGGATTCTGTTAATATCCGACTTACTTTTATTGATTTCCTAATATTAAATCATCCTTGACTTCCTGAAACAAACCCCCACTTGGTCTTGATGTATTATCCTCTTTACATATTGCTTGATTCAAATTGCAATATTGGTAAGAATTTTTGCATCTATGCTTATAAGGAATATTAGTCTGTAATTTTCTTTTATACTGTTGTCAGCTTTTGGTATCAGGGTTATGCTGATCCTATAAAATTAGTTGGGAAGCATCTCCTTCTGCTCTCCATTCTGAGTTTGTGGAGGATCGATATTATTTCTTGCTTAAATGTTGAATATAACTCACCAGTGAAACCATACAGTCTGGAGTTTTCTTTGTGTGGAGATTTTTTTTTAAATTATAAATTCAATTTCTATAACAGACATGCAACCATTGAGATTTTGTATTTCTTTTTGTGTTAATTTTAAGTTATGTCTCTCAATAAATTTTACCAAATTTATTGGCATTAAAATTTGTTCAAAAAACATTCTTATTATTATTTCAATGTCTGTAGGAGCTGTAGTGATGTCATCT
The DNA here is from genome assembly GCA_004363605.1 of Indri indri. Classification (NCBI taxonomy): domain Eukaryota; kingdom Metazoa; phylum Chordata; class Mammalia; order Primates; family Indriidae; genus Indri; species Indri indri. The sequence continues at coordinate 9,369 of RJWJ010009061.1, read as the reverse complement.
CTCATTCTTGATACTGTTAATTTGTTTTCTCTCTTTTTTGCTTGATCCATCTTGTGTTGAGTTCATCAATTTCATTAATCTTTTTAACAAAACAAATTTCGGCTTTGTTGATTTTACCAATTGTTTGTATGCTTATTATTTTATTGATTTGCACTGTTATCTTTATGTTTTTATATTCTACTTATTTTGGTTTAATTTGCTCTCCTTTTCCTAGCTTTTTAGGTGAAAGTTTAGATCATTGATTTTTATATCTTTCTTGTTTTCTAGTATAAGCATTTAATGCTATAAATTTCTTTCTAAGGATTTCTATAGTTACATCCCACAAATTTTGACATGCTGTTTTCTCATTTACATTCAGATCAAAATATTTTGTCATTTCCCTCATTATTTCCTCTGACCCATGAGTTATTTAGAAAGCATGTTGCTCAATTTCCAAATAATAGAGGATTTTTGTAGATATATTTTTGTTATTGATTTATAACTTAATTATGTTGTAGTAAGATAACATATATATAATCATTTGAAATGTTTTGAAACTTATTTTATATTGCTAAGCACATTGTTCCATGGACACTTGAAAAGAATGTAAACTCTCTAATTTTTGGGTGAGTGTTTTATAAATATCAATTAGATTATATTAATTGACTGGGTTATTCAAATCTCTTATATCAAAAGTCCGTAAACCTTTTCTGTAAAAAACTAGAAAGTTAATATTTTCAGCTTTGAGGGCCATACACTCTCTACAGAGACTACTCAACTCTGCTCCTATAGTGCAAACCCAGCCATAAACAATACATAAACAAAGAGTATGGTCAGATCTGGCTGTATTTTTCAGAAGGTTGTAGTTTTCAAATTCCAGGTCTATATTAAGTTGCTGATTTTTAATCTATTTATTCTTTCAATTACTGAGAGAGGAGTGTTAAAACCACTGCCCATAATTGTGGATTTGTTTAGTTTTTAATTTAGTTATGTTGATTTTTTAACATTATAAAGTATCCCTTTTTATTCCTGTATTGCTTTTGCACATGGAGTTTATTTTGTCTGATATTAATAAAGCCACATCAACTGTCTTATAATTAGTGTTTGTATAGTACAATTTTTAAAATTCTTCTGTTTCAACTTTTTGTGGCTTTATATTTAAAGCATATCTCTTATAAACAACATACGAGTTAATCTTTCCTTTTCATTCAATCTGACCATCTCTTCCTTTTATGTGAAGTACTTAATTCATTTATACTTATATTTATATTCATTTATATTTAGTTGATACACTAAGGTTTAATTTTATCGGTTTCCTACATCTTTTCTATTTGTCCCTTCTTTCTTGCCTCCTTTGTTTTTCTTCCCTTGACTTCTCTTGAATTGATTGAGAATTTTTTAAATATATTTCATTTTACATCACCTACAGGCTTTTAAGCTATATGTCCTTGTTATATTGTTGGTGGTTGCTCTAGGAAATACAATGCACATAATTTAGTCTACTTTGAAATAATATTATATCACTTTGTACGCAATGAAAGACCTTATAACACTGCTAACCTGCGTTCTCTGAAAAGTAGACACCAAAAGCAGATTAGATTAGAAAATCTTTGAAGGGTAAAGGGGGTAGGAGCTGGAGGAGGTGGAGACATCCTTCAGGCTTCGGTGCAGGTTTGACACCTGTAAAAGGAGAGAGAAAAGAAAGAATTGTGTTAAGTGGAATCTCAAATTGTTACAGAGCTCTAAGAAAGCCGAGATCATTCCAGAGAGGTCATTAACAAAGGCTGTCTACTGGATGTGTCTGAAATTAGGCCAAAATGGATTGCCTGCAGTGCTCCCCAGGATGCTCAGGCATTGGCTGGCAGAAGCCAGGAAAAGGGCCTAGGTATGAAAAATATGGTGGACACAAAGGGGCAATAGCTAGAAGTTGTCAGTCAAGTATGTTCCCCTCAACAGGCTCTCTTGAAGGAGATCTGAACAGCATGCTTCCATGACTGTCGCAGATTATCCTTTGTGCTGTGTAGATCCTCTTCTCCATGCATGCTCAAGGAGCAACTCCTTCATGGTTCCTATGGGCCTTTTACTTTCAGAAAAAACTTAGAAGAAAGATATTAATGGGATAATGACAGACCCTGTCGCTGCAGTTGGTCGTGAAGATGCAACTGATATGATCTTCTCCCTCCTTCACTATCCATTCTAAACTTTCCTTATCTTCAGCAAAGTTTTTTGCAGGTCTTGGTAGTTTACTTGTTGGTGTGACCCAAACCTTCATCACTCAGGAGTTTGAGACTTCTCAAGCCAGATCACTGCATATGTCCACTCACAGTGAAAACTGGACAAGAGAATACCAGGAAGTACTCAAGTAGATCAGCTACTTCCACACGCATTTTTCTCAGCCCCCATTGGCTAAGAGCAGCCCAAACTCTTTCTGTTGATCGGAGTCAATTACCCCTTCCAAAATTGTAATTCCTCTTTTCTTTTCCCCTGTTGGATCTTGGACATCAGGTGACCAATGTGCCCTGACAACAGCCATAACTTATAGTCAATAGGAAATTTGATCTGTGCCCTGGCACCTCCTTTAGAGCCCAGGACCTCTGACTTTGCGATGGTGAGAGTTGTGGGGATGGAAAGCACAAAGTTCATCAATGGGTCATTGGGTATAATGGCAAATGGAGCCACTCCTATTCTACCCCTTGGTTCCCACACTCATATAGTCTTCCTAGTGGGAACACAGCACCATATAGCAGTCTCTGATTTAGTGTATATACTGCATCCTAAGGAATGACATTTATGCTTGCAGAGTATTGGTTCTTAGCTGGAGCTTCAGTGTGCTTTCAGCTGATCCTTCCTGTGTTCTGTGAGACCGCCTGCCACTGTATAGTGCGATATGTGATACAATCCGTGGATTCTATGGTCAAGAACCCATCCCTACAAATCCTTTGCTGTGAAGTGTTGTCCCCTGGATAGCTATGTTGTGTGGGTTTCCATACCTGCATGTCAGGGATTCTGTAAGCCCCGGAATCATGAGGCTAGCTGAAGCTTTGCATGCAGAAAAGGCAAATCCACAACCAGAGTAGGTTTCCCTGTCAGGGAAACTGCTTGCTCTTCCAAGACGAAAGGATCCCAAAGTGTTTAACCAGCCACTAGTGGCCAGTTGGTCTCCTCTAACAATAGTGGAACGTCAAAGGCTAAACATCAGTGGTTGCTGTCTGTTTGTACATTCAGAACCAGCAAGAGTTAGATTGGCCTTGGCAAGTGGGAGTTCATGCTGTGCTGTTCTCCGTGGTATTAGCAGGCCATTCCTGTGTTCTGTGAGGCTGCCTGCCACTGTATACTGTACACTACACGGTATAGTATATGACACAACCAGCAGATTCCATGGTCAAGGACCTATTCCCACGAACTGTTTGCAGTGAAATGGGTTCCCTGGACAGATGCCTCCGTCTCTGCCACCATAGCAACTGTGTTCATGCACCCATGATTCCAGCTCTGGTGTGGCAATGACGAAGGCTGGCTAATGTCAACTAACTGAATCATTTTGTTTACTTTATTATTCAATGGTCCTTCTGTTGAATGCTTTCTGGTGGGTGTTAAAGTGTAATGGAAAAATCACACATTGTTCCCACTCCCATGTGTTCATCCACAAGTCTCTACCCCACACAGCCTTGTCTCTGATCTTCCATTTGTTTTCCTTCCAGACCTCTGACCAACTAGCCAGGCCATTGGACACTGTCCAGGAATCTACATATATATTTTTTCTTAACTTGGGCTACTTCTCCTTCCACTCAAAGTGAATGATCAGGGGTGTTACTTGCAGCTCCACCTCCTGGGAACATTTTCCCTTTTCACTGCCTTTCAAGGTCACCCTGAATGTGGATGTCATGCAGCACTCTCTGTTTTCAGCAAGCTTCCTCATACTGACTTAACCCAGTTGTACACCAAGTTCAAGCTTTCTCCTTCTCCCTCAGCTGACCATATGCGATCCTCCTGCAGCCACGGGTGTGAGCTGGGAGATGGGTGCTGGTGCAACCACAGAGGGTGGCATGGAAGTGTGGGCAACATGCACCCTCTGGTCCTATTCAGGCTTAATCCTGTAACATTTCCACCTTACAACAGACCACTGCTGGGCCTGTGCAGCTTTGTGTTTTGATAAGTCTGATAGATCCCAGATTAGAATGGATAGTTCCAGGTGCAGGGTCATTGTGCTCCAAATAACCAAGCTTCTGTCTCTACCAGAGCCCAGTATCAAGCCAAAAGCTGTTTTTCAAGAGGCATATAATTCTCTGCAACAAATGGTCTGACCTTGCTTCAGAACCCCAGAGGCCTGTGCTGTCGTTCTCTCACAGAGGCTTGTCATAATTACATATTTTCCACCACTGATAGCTCCAACACCCTAGAGCCTGATAGGTATTGTATGGCTTGAGTAGTAATTGTGATAGACTGAATATTTGTGTCCCCCACCCCAGAATTCATATGTTGAAATCCTAACCCCCAGTGTAATAATATTAGGAGGGGAGGGTCTTTGGGAGGTAATTAGGTCATGAGAGTGGTGCTGCCATGAATGGATTTAGTGCCCTTATAAAAAGAGACACTAGAGCTTTCTCTTGCTCCCTGCTCTCTTCCATGTAAGGCTATAAGAAGAATAGCCATCTATAAACCAGGAAGCAGGCCTTCACCAGATACCAGATCTATCGGTGCCTTGGTCTTGGACTTCCCGACTCTAGAACTGCAAGAAATAAATGTGCATTGCTTAAACCACCCAGCCTATGGTAATTTGTTATAGCAGCCTGAACTGACTATGACAGCAGGGCTGCTTGCACCACAGCCTGGGCCTATTGCAGAGCTCTCTCCTAGTCTGGGTGCCACATAAGACTGGCAGCCTTCTGTGCCACTAGGTATACAGGCCAGAACAATATTCCTACATGGAGAATATGTTGTCTCTAGAGCTTAGAGAGACTTGCCAGGCACTGTGCTTTCTTCTTTGTGGTAAGAGATTCAAGATGCAATCGTTTTTGTTTTTTTTTTTCTTACTTTGGTGGAGATATCTTAGCACATCCCTGACCACCAAGTCCCTAAAAATGTTACTAAAGTGGCAGGTTCATGAATCCTCATAGGGTTTTTCTCCCACAGTCTGGAGCTCATTGTTCTTAAATGGACTTTAATACAATACCTCCTCCTATTCATTTTTCTCAATCAGCATGATGTAATGGATTAATGTGATATTCCACAGAATGTTCAGACAGTCTAGATCCCTCTGGAATGTATTATATCAGAGGGCAGGAAAGTTAACAGCTTTAGAGCAAAATTGTAAATGAATACTCATTGTCCATTCCACATAAATATGAACTATTTCTAATCCTCGTTCTGATCAGAATAGGAAAGAACACATTCACGAAAGTATTAACCTTATACCATGTGTCTGAGGCCTTATTTATCAGTCTGCTCTAGCAAGAGTACCCAAGTACAGCACAGCAACTGCAGTTAAGGTGCCTACTTATTTGAGCTTGCAGTAGTCCACTGTCATTCTCCAAGACTGATCTGGTTTCTGCAGGGGCCAGACTGGTTAATTAAATGGACATATAATGATTATCACCTCTGCATCTTCTAAATCTTCAATGGTAGCACTATTCTCTCCCATCTCCTTGTGAAATGTATTTTTAAATTTAATATTTTGGCTGAGAGAGGCAGTTTCAGAAATTTCCACTTCAGCCAAGCATGGTGGCTCACATCTGTAACCCTAGCACTTAGGAAGGCCAAGGCGGAAGGGTCACTTGAAGCCAGAAGTTCAAAACCAGCCTGGGCAATGTAGCAAGACCCTCTCTCCAAAAAAGAAAAATTGGTCAGGCATGGTGGTGCATACCTGTAGTCCCAGCTACTCTGGAGCCTGAGGCAGGAGAATCACTTGAGGCTGGTAATTCAAGGTTATAGTGAGCTATGATCATGCCACTGCATTCCAGTGTAGGCAACAGAGTGAGACCCTGTCCCTTAAAAAAAAAAAGTTTCCACTTGGCCTTCCCCACTATGACAGGTCTTATCTCATAGGCCAAGGAGTCAATGCCAGGTATGTCAATACCAATTATACACACAGGGATTGGGGAAATGACCACTGATTTCACTTCAAAAAACCAAAAACCGGAAAAAACAAATAAGTTAATGTTTACAGGATATATATATATAGCTATATATAAAACTGTCAAATTTATATATATATATTTAAGGAATATATATATATAAAAATAGGGAGTAAAATGGTAAAAGAAAACAGGGGAATGATTAACACAAAACTCAGGACGCTGGTTATCTCTAGTGGGAAGGGAGGGGTTGATAGAGGGAGACCGGATCCTCTAAGTTCCCAGAAATGTTCTTTGTTATGTCTGAGTGGTGGGTATATCCCAATTTAATTTTTAAATTATTTTTTTGTTAAATTATGTGTATTTGTCTTATACATTCCTTTGATACGGGGTAACTGGAGCTTTCATACACTGTTGTGAGAATGTAAAATCATATGTCCATTTGGAAAAACAGTTTGACAGTTTTTTAAAATGTTAAACACAATGTTAAACCTACCACATGACACAGCCATGCTACTCTTAGGTACATACCCAAGAGAAATGAAGGCCTGTAGCCATACAAAGACTTGTAAACGAACGTTCAAAGCAGCTTTATCTGCAATAAGCAACTGGAAACAATCCAAATGTCCCCCAACAGGTGAATGGATAAACAAATTGTGGCACAGCCGTATATTGGGCTGCTACTCAGCAATGAAATGCAATGAACTATTGATACTGATAACATATTTGGATAAATCTCAAAACAATGACACTGAGTGAAGGAAGCCAGATACAAAAGTACATATTGTATAATTCCATTTATATAAAATTCAAGGAAATGAAAACTAATCTACAGTGACAGCAGTTCAGTGGTTGCCTGTAGGGGAGAGGTAGGATGGATTATCAAGGGGCACGAGAGAACTTTCGAGAGTGAAGGACTGTTTATTATCTTGGCTGTGGCAATGGTTTCACCATTGTGTTTATACATTCAATTGTCCACTTCAAATATGTGCAGTTTATTGTATGCTAATTATATGTTAATAAAGTGATATGTAGACTATATGGTACATATAATTTCAGATAGTGGGAAATGTTAGGAAGAAAATAAAGCAGGATGCACGATAGAGACTCTTAGGATGTGCTGCCGTAGACAGCATGGTCAGGGACGGCCTCTCTGAGCAGGTATCTTTTCCAGTTTAATACCTTTGGCCAGATTGCCTTCCAAAAAAACTGTAACAATTCACATTTCCACCAGTTATGAATGAGGGTCACTTTTGTCCCCATCTCCCTGCTAGCAGCAAGCGCATATCTCTATTTTTTGAGGGGGAGGGGCAACATAGCTCTATTGTTTTGCTGGTCTAGTGAGAGATGTCCTTTCTCAACACATTTGATTGACCTTGTTCTTTACATCAGTCTAAGGTAAGAATCTGTTATTAATCCAGAGAGGCACTCTTCTGAATCTAAATGTTCAAATTTCTGCAGGGGCTGCCAAGTCATGGCGGGCAGACTCGCAGGGCCCAGATGGAGTCTACGGGGCACCCATTTCTCCACATGCTTCTCAGCACTGGCCCAACAGTCGGGGCCAACGTCTCCTGCCTGTTTCTATTTAGCAGACCTCCGAGCAAGACAGTCAGGGCTTTGAAGAGGTTCTGAGCAGGCGAGAGAAAGATGGCTGCTTCCTTCTCTGCAATCCTGTGGCAGGAGATTTACTCCATTTTTCCACAGAAAGAAAAAGTTTTCAAGCGGCTGGGAAACAGGCTGGTTTAATTTAGAAAGCACCTTTACAGAGGCAGTAATTAAACTTTGAAACGTTGCTTCCCTGGTGCAATATTCTCCAACACATTTTCTTTGATTCACAGCTAATAAAAATCAACAGCAATGTGTTTGGGAGAAGGCAGATGAAGATGAGTGATGAAGGGAGCGGGGATGTGAATTGGGTAGGAGAGAAGGATGCCAGTCGTTTTAGCCTACAAAAGGGCTGCACGGTGGATAAAGGAGACGTGCATGCCACACTGTGCACACCCCTGATGCTAGGAGACAACTGCGGACACTGCTCCCGCCAGAATATGACGGTCTTGGCTCGCAAGGGCCAATCCCATGGGAGGGCTCTGGTTCCATCTCCTTCCTGTCTCCTTGTGCTGAGGACAGCAGGATTGCTGTGGCAATGGGACCAAAATGTTAGAAGGGAGAAGGGAGCTGGCTGTGAAAAATAGAACAATCAGTTACTCTACCACTGCTTTCCACCAAACCGTTATCTCCCCTGGAGAGTCCAGAATTCTGCATTTAACTAATGAAATAAATCTTTTTGCTGCTCAGACACCTCCAAATTCATTGGTATCATTGAGATTGAACCCTCTCAGTAAATGTAAATATTGCGTCTGTTGTCTGGTTGACATTCAGAACCCGTGTTAAGTCCTGTGGCCGTTGTATGGTGCTAGCAATTTACCATCTGTCCTTGTTGTAAAGACAAGCACATTTTTACCATGGCCCCATCTCACCATAATGAAGTCTTTGGAAGATCAGCAAAGCATTTCAAGATTTAAACTTGCATGTGCGCCATGAGGCAAGGTGTGGGGCAACGACTCCAACTGCTAAAAGGGAATGTGCAATGATTATACTTCATAGACTTCATTTTTCACACCGCCTAAGCTGCCCCTGGTGATAAGCTAGCTACTTAAGAAAGTATTTGAACGCTGCTATTCACTTTGTGTTTCTTAGGCCTTTGTGCTTTGTCTACACTGTGTCCTCATCAGAAACGTGCTTCTCTGTCTCTGTTCAAGCAGTTATCCATTAGCAAATCATATATTTTTTTATCTGACATTTATAGAATCCCCTCCACATGTCAGACACTTTAAGCATTTAGGTTACAAGCTATATTACAAATCGTCCGTATCATGGATAATCTGAGAGCTTAGTGGAGAAGAAGGAAAGATACACACACACATATGCACACACAAACACATGATGGTTAAGAATATGGGCTTTGGCATCAAACGACTTGGGTTCAAATCCTATCTCTGATACTTCCTACTTGTGTGATCTTGACTAAGTCATTTAATCTTTCTAAGCTTCAAATTCTCATCTGCAAAATGGAAATTCATTTATCTAACAAATATTTGGTGAGGGCTCACGTTGTGCCCAGCACAGGCTAGGTGCTAGGAATGTAGCTCTGGTCCAGCCAGACAAAATCCCTCCCAAGTGCAGCTAGCATTCAGATATGAACAAATGGATTAAAATTTAAACAACAGATACGTAATATGTCAGGTAGTGATAAGTGCTATGAAGAAAAATTGAGCAGGCAGAGAGGATAATAAATGGAAGGAGATGCTATTTTTTTTTT
>RJWJ010009060.1:35681-51364 GCA_004363605.1 Indri indri | reverse complement strand
TGAGTGCCGTGGCGTCAGCCTAGCTCACAGCAACCTCAAACTCCTGGGTTCAAGTGATCCTACTATCTCAGCCTCCCGAGTAGCTGGGACTACAGGCATGCACCACCATGCCCGGCTAATTTTTTCTATATATGTTTTTAGCTGTCCAATTCATTTCTTTCTATTTTTGGTAGAGACGGGGTCTCGCTCTTGCTCAGGTGGTCTCAAACTCCTGAGCTCAGAACGATCCGCCCGGCTCGGCCTCCCAGAGTGCTAGGATTGCAGGCGTGAGCCACCGCGCCCGGCCACATTTCTTTTATAAATTTATCTTTTGGTGCTTTTATGTGTTCTGGGGATAGTGTCAAGAGTGGAATTGTTAGATTAAAAGATCTGTAATTTTAATAAAGGCTGACACATTTTGTAAAACTAGCATTTCACATTTCCATCACCAGCAGATTATCATGCGTGTAAGTTTGACCATTGAACAACATGGGGGTTGGGGGCGCCAACCTCTGCACAGTCAAAAATCCATGTATAACTTTTAACTCCCCCAAAACTTAGCTACTAATAGTGTACTGTTGACCAGGAGCCTTACTGATAACATAAACAGTTGACATATTTTGTATGTTATATGTATTATATACTGTATTCTTACAACAAAGTCAGAGAAAAGAAAATGTTATTAAGAAAATCATAAGGAATAGAAAATATATTTCACCATCATTAAGTGAAAGTAGATCGTCATAAAGGTCTTCACCCTCATTGCCTTACACTGAGTATGCTGAGGAGGGGCTGGTCTTGCTGTCTCGGGTGACAGGTGGAAGAAAATCCAAGTCTAAGTGGACGCGTGCAGTTCAAACCTGTGTTACTCGAGGGTCAACTGTATGTGTCCCCCCCTCCTCCCTATGACATCAGCTTTTTGTCTGGATGGTCACAGGCTTTTTTAATCTTTGGAATCAGAGAACTTTACTAGGTTATGTCTCATCATTGATTATTCTTTTTCCTTGTTTCACCTGGGACACTGTACCCTTTCTGTAAATTCTTTTATTCCTTCAATATTTTCTTGATTATGTCTTTAAATGTTCTGTTCCATTTCTTTGGTTCTCTTCTTCAGGATCCCAACTATTTATGTGTTGATTTTCGTTTCTTTGTTCACTCTTGTCTGTCTTGCCCTCTAAATTCCATACCCTGTTTTCAGCCTCTTCTGTGTTAGATTGTTTCTAATATGGCCTTCATTTCTATGATGGTTTTCTTTAACTTTGAAACGATTTTTATAATATGCTTTTATTTTTAATATTTAAATTCCATTAGCCACAGTTCAGGTGCTCCATAGCCAGCCGTGGTGTGAGCAGCCTACCACACTGGACACTATGGTATCGCAGAACAGCAGGACTAAAGATTTGCCGTTCTGTTGGCTTGACTCACTCCCTTATTCTCCATCGTGCCCTCATCCCCTGAGGCATCTCTGAGGAAACTTAAGGCTTTGAAACAATACACAAGCCATTGCAATAGTAAAACCACATCATGGATGAGTTTCCTGTAGAAATACCAGGGAGTCTGTAATCTGTGGCTGCAAAGTTTGGGGATTCCCCTCACCCAAACTCTATCTAGGGGACTGGATGGACCCTGGGGAAGACAGCTAGGCTGATAAAATGCTAACACCCTCATCGACTGAATTATAAGGAATGTCTGAGGAAAGCCTATGTGGGTAGAAGTAGTTGGTCCTCCTACGGCCTAGAGAAAGGGAGTTCCTGTGCCATGAAGGATCATTGTCTCCAGTGTTGTCCTGGAAGAGGAGCTGTGGCTGGCTGATAAAATATAGTAGGTCCATCCTTGCAGCAGAACTGGGACTCCAGATGGTCACAGCTCTCTGACCTTGGCACCTAATTTCCCTTGCTCTGATACCAAGCTTTCCAAGCAGCCAGCAAATGACTCTCTTAAAGAGATTTCCCAAAGGGACAGAATGTCCTCACTATAGAATCCCACTGTATAGTCTATTTGGCAGGTGTGTTCTTCACTCAATAAGTTGGCACCTTGATTAGAAATTAGCTCCTTGCCAATTGCCCAGCCCAATTTCATTTTCAAAATCACTGGCTACATGGGATATCTGAAAGCTGCAGTTATGAGAGGTACTCAGGACCATGCTGACTCCATCATGGCAATGATCTGGGACTCTCAAGTGCCCAGCCAGCTGGCCCCCAATTAGCAACACTCTGGCCTGAGCTAAACCCCTTAAGATGTGAGGAGACTAAGCCTAAGGAGTGTCCCCGAGAAGACAAGAAGGATCACAGTGTGTGACACTGGTAGTCAGGCATTGCAGAACAGATTTTCTAATAGTGCTGTTCGCTTCAAAAGGAATTAATTCCCTTCTTTATTTGTGGCTTTCTGCTGTTGCATTATGGTGCCACCTCCTGGATGTAAATTGAAAACCTAGCTTCTTAAGTTTTTAGTCTCTACTCACATGCATTAAAACAACTGAATTTGGGGCCATGATGGGTTCTAAAATTTATATTCTGCATTATAGTTAAGGAACTACTTAACCAAATCCCTGGAATCTGTAAGAGGAGAATGCTTGTAGCCCACAGCCCAGAACACTGCCTTCTAAACTTTGTGAGTTTTTAGCTGTTTGGAACACACACTGCAAAGGCGCCACCTCCATCCTCTGGTTCTTTCTCTCCATCCCCTAATTCAGTGGTCCCCAACCTTTTGGCACCATGGACCAGTGTCATGGAAGACAATTTTTCCATGGACAGGGTTGGGGGATGGTTTCAGGAGGATTCAAGCACATTACTTTTATTGTGCAGCCAAACCTCTCTGCTAATGATAATCTGTATTTGCAGCCGCTCCCCAGCACTAGCATCACCGCCTCAGCTCCACCTCAGATCATCAGGCAGTAGATTCTCATAAGGAGTTGCAACCTAGATCCCTCCAGAGCGCACTTCACAGTAGGGTCCGTGCTCCTATGAGAATCCAATGCCCCCACTGATCTGACAGGAGGCGGAGCTTATGCAGTGATGCGAGCAATGGGGAGTGGATGAAGCTTTGCTTACTGGCCACTCATCTCCTGCTGGGTGGCCTGGTTCCTAACAGGCCACCGACCAGCACCAGTCCACCGCCCAAGGGGTTTGGGGATCACAGCCCTAATTCAGAGAGGAGTGTGGAATGGCTCACAGAAATCAAGAGCCCAAAATCTCTGCTCCTGCCTCCAGGGCAGAGTGAGCTAGGTTTTTCTTTGCCAGGTTCTAAGCATGAAGCACCTAGCAGTGTTGGCAAATAGCAGGCGCCCAAGTTACTAAATAATAAATCATTTTTGCATGAGTAATTATAATTTATTAAGGTGGGTGACAGATGACAGATGCAGTGCTAGTCAGTATAGTTGGATAAATACCTTTCAAACCTCATTCATGGGCTGCCTCAAAGCCAGGATCCTCAGGACAGCACAGGGCAAGACAGGCAGTTTTATTTATAGACTGCCTAGCCAGTATTCACTTAAAATTGATGGGAGTGGACAAAGTGCAAATCGTGTTACTAGAGAAATGTTATGGAGGCTGGAAATTTTGTATTCTTGGCCCCAGGTCACTGGGTCTACTTTGGTATTTGCTGGGGAAGAAAAGGGCCCAGCTGAAAAAGGGGCATGAATTGAACTACAGCAGGTAAAGGTGGCCAGGCCTTAGCTGTGACCTGTCACTAGCGGGAATGGCCCTGTGTGGGACAAGAAGCTGGAGACTACTTCCTCTGCAGGGTAGACGGGAATCATGCTTGGGGATACAGCCCCTGGGCCAGTTTCTACCTCCGGCAATAGTTTTTAATGACATAGTGTCACTTTGTTACAAGATACTGTTGTTTCTCAAAAAAAAAAAAACAAACAAAACTGATTAGGCAAAAAAGTTTCCATGTTAAAATAGAGTCATTTAAAATGAAGTAAATAGATTGGTGTAGCAGGAATTGTTGGTTTCTATCCAGCATCATTCCTCTCTTCATAACTTTTCCCAACTTTATTCAGAAAGTCAACTCTCTCTACTCGAACTTTGCTTCGGAGTGTGCCGACCCTATCTCCAGCTCTGGGGTGGGCCTTAATTGGCCTAAAACAATTAAAGTAATTCTCTTTTCTATAGTTACTGGTTTTGGGAACTTGTGTTACAGAATGACATCTCCTGCCCACAGAGGCTGGTTTAGAAATGTCGTGTGACCTAACTTGGGCTGAGCTATGAGAGGAGGCTGACTGAGAGCTCTTGGGAAAGAAACACCAGCGCTCTTCTGAGTGGACCTTCTTCCTGCTGGAGGGGGCGGTATGTGCATGTGAAACCTGGAGCTGTGGCAGCCTTCTGCATCCATGAAGGCAGTGGGCCTGAGGATGAAGCTGGCACTGCCAGAGTCAGGGGAAGGAAAGAAAGTGGGTCCTTCATGACATCACTGAGCTGCCCAATCAGACTCACTGCTAGGTACACGCTGCTGCCGGATCTCCCAGCTTTATGAGCTAATACATCCCATTACTGTTTAAGCCAGATGGAGCTGTCTTTCTGTTACTTGTCAAAGGCGGCATCCTAACAATGATTCACGTAGAAACCACAAGTAAAATGCTTTTACAGAACACACTGAAGTGTTGAAACAAGTGGGAAAAGTTCTGAAGCCAAGACCATGTGAAACAGCGACACACTCGCTGGCAGCCTGGCATAGCCTAGAGGATGGTGCAGCTGAGCTTAAACCAGGCTCTGCTGTTAACATGCACTGTGATCCGGGAGAAGCCACCCAACTTTTCTTGCGCTTGGTTCCTATCAACAAAATAAGAGTTGTTTCTAGATGGTTTCTAGCTTTTTCTATCAAGAATTTTTGTTATTGGTCTTTCTTGTGGATTTTGTGTTTTTAATGATTTTGTCCATCAATACATTTTTCTCATGTACTTATTAGTCAAAGCACACTGCAAATCAGCTCTTCTGCTCCGCAAACGTAATTATTTACCTGACTAAATTACTATAACATGCACTGAATATGTAAAAATGTATTTATTATTAGCTTTTGAAACCTTAATATAAATGTGATTTCTCATGGGCTTTTACAAATACTGAAAATAGCTTCCAGGTCCTCTTTCTTCTTTTAAGGATCTTTGGAGATTCATAAGAACTACTGATTTGAGGATTGCAAGTTATCATGGAGGAAGAAGAAAATTCGGTGATGTCTCAAAAGTTGTAATTCATATTAAATTACAAGTCTTGACTATTCTTACTTTTCCACAAAATGTTCATATAGTCTTCAAAAGATGTGAAAAACATTTTTGCATTTAGATAAACATCTTAAAATATAAGGTAAGACCACGAAGCAGCATGACAGGTTTTTCTCTGCCATTTGTAAACTAGATTAGGAGGCAATTTCCAGAATTCCAGAACTGTTGTGGAGATATTATCATTTTCATTTACAATCAGGATACACTGCATTCAACAAGGAGTCAAGGGATCTGGGTTCTAGTTGCCATCTTGCACGGTATGACCTTGAATAAGTCTCTCAACTTCCGGATGTCAGAAGCCCCATCATAGAACGAAAGCGTTAAGTCAGGTCATCTTGAATACCCTGAATCTTGAACACCCAGCTCTGTTATTTGGTAATGCCATGAAATCAGAATAACATGTTCCAGGCTGTTCGGGGTCAGGGATTTTAGAACCTATATAATAATGTACAGTATTTTAAAAATTTCTACTTTTTTGAATTTTATTTAAATATATACATATTTTCCCATGTTCTTCTGTGCATTCAAATATATTTGTTCATCATTAGCAACAAAAAAACCTCCCAATGATGCATTTTTCATTTCTTGCTTTTATTTCTTTTTGGCTTCCTTTTTTAACTTCTCCAAGATCTCTTCTGGAGTTGTGGAGGCCAAAAGTTTCACCACCTTTTCACGAGATTTACCACCCTGGACCAAAAGGAAAAAACCATACTGAACATTCTAATGCTATTAGAGATAGCAGACCTCGGTTGTCCGACAGGCTTTCCTGATGGCTTGGGTACTACTTTCTCCCGGCCACTTCTGGTCTAACCAAACACTATCTCTTAGATTCTACCTTACTACAGATTTTTACAACTCCAGGGTTTTCACCTTCATACATCAATTTCTTTAATAATAAAAGCTAGGCATTAAAATTTCAAAATGAATATGGAATCTTTTAATATTCTAGGTTCAAGTAATTTTTTATTTAAATTAAAAATGAAAATCACTGTTAAAATACAAAAATATTACAATTTTATAAACTTTGTATAAAATAATTCTAAATATAAACAAATTGCTATTCTCTACATCCTTAAACATTTCTGATAATTCCAAACAAAAAGGAATCATATATCCATATGCTATAATTTCAAAACCACATAAAATAACTTTTAAAAGGGTTTGTTTTCAAAGACATCATTTAAAGAAGATAAAATCTGAGCAGGGATTTATCTAGATGGATGGAATCTGCACAGGTGAGGAGTACCTTTTAGGCAAACATTAGAGCATGAGCACTAGCCAAAAATCAGAAATGATAGGTGGGACATTCAGATGGATTTTTAGGTGCAGTGTACGGATCAACGACTTTGAATGCCAGCTGGAACTCGGACAGGAGCTATATAATGCAGCACTGCAAAAGAAGCAGTGCTTTAAGAAATATAAACATGGATGGGCCCCACTCCTGCAGATTCTATTTCAATAAGTCTAGAGTGATGCCCAGGTGACTTAGAAATCATTCCCAAGTGGTTTTGATATCCACCCCTAGCACAAAACCATGCGAATTAACGACTTCATATGAACCTCTGTCTTCCTAACGGAAGGTGAGCAAGGGCAGCGTGGGGATCAGCGATCCTTGCTGGATTCACTAATGGAGATAACAAACACCAGGAACCACTTCAGATTTTTTAGTGTGGTGACAACTTCAGGGAAGAGGTAAGCAAGATTAACCTGTTGACGAGTTCAGGAATAAACTTAGGAGAAAATGCTGGAAACGATGGCAGCTGAGAAATGTAAGAACAGAGTGTGGACAGCCTGAATAAGGACTGGGGCGGTAGGAATGAAGGAGACTAAATAGGAAGAATTCACAGATTTTTGTGGTTAAATGAACATGAGAGTTAAAACAACTGGCTTTCCAATTATTTGAAAAAGAAAAAAAGTCAGTATTTTGAGTCATGATTGACACATAATAATCAAAATGTTTAACAAGAGAGACAGACAGAGACCTACCTTATCCAAAACCACATCACTCTTCCTGAGTTCCAAGACCTTGGACAGATACCGACAGAGCTCAGCATTAGCCTCTCCCTCCGATGGCGGTGCTGCAATAGCTACGCTGACGGCTTCTGCTGTCAAATCTGGAATGAAAACAGTGTGGACTTTATCCTTGTAAGTTCGTTTTCTTCGTGAAATGCAGATATTTTGTAAAAAGAGTTTGCATTTGCCTGGCACAAAATAGACTTTCAATTAATAACTGTTGAATGAAGAAATGAATGATTAAACTAATCACAACTAAGGGAACATAAAACATCATAAATATGCCTCTACCATTAGAGAAAATAAATCCAGAGAAGAAAATCGATATTTACCTAACCCTGCTGACCAAGATGGGCCTGCAGGATCCTGGGGAGTATCCCGGATTTACGCAACTAGAAATTGCACTTGGTCTGATGTAACAAGACCAAGTGCAACAAGATGTACCCAATCTCACATGGCTAGAAAGTGATGATGATTCAAAAATAAATTTCAACTCATG
The DNA here is from genome assembly GCA_004363605.1 of Indri indri. NCBI lineage: Eukaryota > Metazoa > Chordata > Mammalia > Primates > Indriidae > Indri > Indri indri. The sequence continues at coordinate 43,652 of RJWJ010009060.1, read as the reverse complement.
ATTTAAAATCCAGGCACAAAGAACAGTGGTCCTGACTTCCCCATCAATACCGCCTTTATAAAGAGTAACCTGCCTGTAATGCTCCACTGTTATTTCTGAAACAGAGAAGTATTTACTCAAAGCAGTTTGCAAATGAGCCTGAGCTGATCCTACAGCTCAAGGGGTTACTCAGGCATCTCCACACACTTACACCCTGTCTGTGTAAACAACATGGCCACAGAATCCACAAGAATGAGGTGGTTAAAAAAACCCACCTCCCAGCCTGTCCTTGATTCTAAAATGCATAGTTTTTCACATTTTAACACCTTTGAAATCAAGATGTGTCTTACAACAGATGCAATGCATATTCAGTTGATATGGATATTTTTCTCACTTGTACATAAAATATTTGTGTACCTTATAGTTGATGCCATCTTAGATTTAATGAAACATTTCAACAGTAGACAGTGTCCACAGCCACTCTTAGAAAATGCTGGCCAAGGAGGGTCCGGCCGAAAGAGACAAGCTAACATGGCCATTAGCACAAACCAGGCCTAGCACAGCAATTCTGGGGTCTTGTTTTCAAAATATAATTTAGAATACAGAGCTTTAGAGGTGAAAAAGACCTTCAAAATAATTCAGATCAACGTTTTTCAAACTTTTTTCTCCTTCACACTCCTTTTTCCCAATTTTCTCTGGAATCCCAACATTTAAAACAAATGTAAACACAGCTGTCAGCAGCCCCGTCTGCCTGGCCCTCCCTTGCCCAACGCAGAGAGTCCTGGGCACCTCCGGGGCTCCAGGAATAGCCTGAAACCCTCTTAGGCCAACTATCTCATCTGACAGATGAAAAAACTGGGCCCCTACATAACGTTTTATATTGTTTTGATTTAAAACAAGTTCACACAGGAATTGACCAGGGGTCTCAAATCTCAGGTTTTCTCTCCCCTCCTTAGGCCAGTGATCATTAAACTGGACCAAAATGTCCCTCTTTCTCTAGTCAATGTCTCCAGCTTTAGAACAGGACAAACTAAGAATAATCTAGGCTACACATATGTCTCCATATGTATCCTTTCTAAAATACCATATTTTTAAAAGGAAAATATACAATAGTTTTCATCTAACTTGGCATGATTTAAATATCATATATTCACTTTCAAACACCTTTATATTAGAATCTAGAATTTTAAAATGGAGAAACCGTTAACTGCAGATGTGAAAGCCATACTCCACTGTCACAGGACAAGCTTTCAGCCAACCAAGGCAAGGGAGGCTGGAGGGGACACCTGAGTCACACGTGAATCCCATCCCAGTGTCCACATATACCTGTTACGGCATTTTGTTTGGAGCCAGGTTTGGCATGGATGGCTATGGTGACACAACCTTTAGGATCAACAGCCACAGGAGCTAGGGGAGGAGGTGGTCCCTCTGGTTCCTTGCTCTGGCTTTTACCCTAAAATGACAACCACCACACAACTTTACAGGTTACAAAATATTTTCCCACCCATTTAATTCAATCCTTCCACTACTCCCTTTCACCTTTGACGGAGACAAACTAGGCTAATCAGCTGTGTCCAGGGACTTCGCGCCACCTAGAATGCTTTTCCCATGGCCTTCAAGACTCAAATCAATTCTTCCATGAAGCCTTTCCATCAACCCCACAAAGCGTTTTTTCCTCCCTTGGAAGAGACCTGACTGGCTTCCATATCTTAATGCTGGTTCCCACCGTCTCCAATTCCTCAGAGACACGGATCATCTATTCATGTTCGTATCCCACCCTGCAGGAGCTAGTAAATGTCTGTGGACTACTAAGGCTGGAAGCGTACACGTGCGTGTGTTTGTGGGGAGGGGAGAGGAAGGAACAACAGTGACTGATATTTAAAGGCCTATTTATTATGTGACCTAAGCTGTGCTAGGAACTTTCATTCATTCAACAAATATGAACTAAGCAGTGCGGGCTGCAGCGAGGAGGAAAGAACAAGTGTAACTACAACACTGTGCTGAGTGCACCCAGGAGATACGCACAGGACGTTACACCGGGGAGGCATCCAGGAGGCAGTGCTTGAGCCGAGTCTGAGAAACGGGCAGAAATTAGCCACGCAAAGACGGTGGAAGCGGGAGTGGTGTATGCTTGACGGAAGGGACAGGAGCAGACAAGGCAGGGAGGCAGAACGCAGAATAGGGCTGCGCAGGGAAGCGCAGGCGTTGCGGTGCCGCTGGAACTAAGTGCTAGCCCGGGAGAGCCCGTGTGCCGCCGGGGCCAGTGCTCGGACGTCCCCGGGCGGGTTGCGGGCGGCAGGAGCCCCAGGTCGGGGGCAGAGGCGCTGTCCTGAGCCCCGGAACGGAGAGACGACACGCTGCTGGCGGGGCCTTGCCCCCACCCCGCGGGTCCCACTCCGGCCCCGCGCGCCTCAGTGATTAGCCCTGCGGCCCACCCTCTTGCCCAGGGAACTTGCACTGGCCTTGTTCCTCGCACCAGCCTTCTTAGGCATCTCGGCGCCGCAAGGGAGCTGAGCGGAGGTCCGAGCACCTAGCGCTGTCCCGAGCTGCCTTAGCCCGCAGCCAAGCCGCAGCATCCCGGCCGAGGGAGGCGCCGGGCAGTGCAGTCCGGCGCCGGAAGGACCCCGTGCGCCTGCGCACGCAGCGGGCTGGAGCGGCCCCGGGGTCCCGCGCCTCCGCTCCGGCCCGAGGGCGACACCTGGCGGCCGGCGGGAGCGAGTCTCGTTCCTCCAGAACCTGCGCGGGCCCCTCTTGACAGGAAAGGGCCTCAGCTGGTGGGAAGGTGTGTCACCTCTGGTCTTCTCTTGCGTCACATTCTCTTTGAAAGGTATTGTCATTTCTCAGGATTGGAGTGAGCGGCAAAGCGTACACAGGACCTTCATGCTCCTGCAGCCAACCAGCAGGTGCAGAGCCGCACGCTGCTTCCTGCGGCCCACAGGTCGACACAGAGCCTCGTGCCGGCTTTGCCCTTGGGTACGTTCCGTGTAGTGATGGCGCATCTACCTCGTGCCAGGCGCACAGGATCCCACAATGGAGAGGAAATATACTGAGACACGTGATATGGCAAGACATGAAACTGGAGAAGTCGGCAGAGGCAAGATCACGGACTCACTGAAGGGTGTGAAGCTAGGGATTGCCAGTCCAATTCGTTGTATTCCAGAAACACCACCGGCTGCACTGTGGCCAACAGGGAAGCCAGAGGTAGGGAGAGCTGCCACCTCAGTGGGCGATGGTGGCCTGAGCTAGAGGAGCTGCCGCACGAGTGAAGAGCTGACCATTTCAAGGGTGTTCAGGAACTGGGATGATCAGATCTTGGGGAATGACTGGATGTGGGAATGAGAGTGGAGAGTCAAGGACATGCCCAGGTCTAGGGCCCGAGGAACAGGGCTGGGAGTCTGAGGGGTTCAGTTTTGGGCATAATGGTTTGAGATGCCTGTGGGACATCGAAGTACCAATGTCAAGGGGGTAACTGAAGCTTGAGAGATCAGGGCGGGTGGTAGAGATTCTGGAGTCCTCCAGAAGCAGGTAGCAACTGAAGCCGAGGAAATGGATGAGAGCAAGGTGCAGAGGGCGTGCACAGCGTTGAGTGTCCAGGACAGGACCATCAGGGCAGGTAGAGAAGTCATCAGAGGCAGTACAGTGTAATGGCAGCTACAGGAGGGTACTACAGAGGGAGTAGCCAACAGTGAATGCCACAGACAGAACATGCAAAGCAAGGACTGAGAAGTGTCCCCAGGATTTAGAAATAATAGTGTGTTGATGACCCAGGCAGGAGTGGTTTCAGTGGAGAGGAGGAAACGGACGTAATGAGCGTAGAGAACAACTCGGTGACTTCACTGGGGAGTGACTGGTATCCGAAGGAGCACATGACATCCAGACACCTTTATTTTTGCAGCTGGATCAGAGTTAACTGTATTTGAAGGTTGACAGCAATGAGCCAGGAGAGGAGCGATTACGACAGAGGGAGGTTCCTGAGGTGGGCGGTCTGAGCACGCGTGCAGAGACGGCTCTGACCACATGTAGATGCATTTACAGGTGTGGTGACAGGAGCTGGAATTTCTTTCATTAGCTAAGGCTGGGGAGGTGTTGACGTTGTGAGCAAAGGGGAACACGTTTCCACGGGGACTCTGGAGAATGGAAAAGAGCTGACAATTGAAACTGAGCAGCACTGACAGTTAAGGGAGACCGTGAAATCATCACAGTCCCGATCTATACCGTTCTATCATTCTAAATGCTTGGACCCAGCAGCCAGAAGCTGAAAATAAGGCAGACAACTGGGTTGATCCAGGTGTATACATGTAGGCTGAAGGTTACTGACGAAGGGGCTAAAGTGACTGAAGATCAAAGGTGGAGAAGCAGGGGTTGGGGGGAGTTCACAGGTAGAGTCTAATTGGGCAGGGAAGGAAGTAGAGAGATGGCAGAACAGACAGGTCAAGGGGCTGCAGTCTTCAGGGTCAATAATGGGTGAACGAGAAAGCAAACGAGAGCTGGAAGAAGCATCATCGCTGTGGTCAGAGTGGGATGTCTGAATTTACTATCTCAGAGGCAGAGCAATTCCACATCACCACGGCGGGCAGGTGTGGTCCTGAGAAGGAATGCTGCAGATTGCTGGAGGTAAGGAAACTGGAAACCTAGGTGTGGAAGAGTTGTCCACGTGGACACCGAGCCACTCAACATGAAGGCTTGAGCAGAAGAAAGTGAGCCAGGTGTTAAACCAAAACCAGATTTTCTTTCTTTGAAATCTGTAGCTTGGGAGATAGAAATGGGTCTAAATTCTACCTCCTACTACTTATTGACCTTTTTAAACATTAATTTATTTGCCTGTGTAAGGGGTGTTATAATAGTATTTATCTCACACTGGTGCTGTGAGAAACGAGTAAGAATGTATATAAAGTACTTAGTGCAGATCCCAGTATAGTTTACCACTCGAGTAGCTATTATTAATAAACAATGTGAGATGACTGTCACACTATAACAGAGTAAATAACAAGATTATTTCTTGCAATCTCCCATTCTTCATTCTCTACCTCCTGAGCTTAGAATAGGGGAGAAAAACCTGAGACCACAGAAAACTGATCAAGACACAGATGCGGGCCAGGCGCGGTGGCTCACGCCTGTAATCCTAGCACTCTGGGAGGCCGAGGCGGGCGGATTGTTTGAGCTCAGGAATTCTAGACCAGCCTGAGCAAGAGCGAGACCCCGTCTCTACTAAAAATAGAAAGAAATTAATCGGACAACTAAAAATATATAGAAAAAATTAGCCGGGCATGGTGGCACATGCCTGTAGTCTCAGCTACTTGGGAGGCTGAGGCAAGAGGATCACTTGAGCCCAGGAGTTTGAGGTTGCTGTGAGCTAGGCTAACACCACAGCACTCACTCTAGCCAGGGCAACAGAGGGAGACTCTGTCTCAAAAAAAAAAAAAAAACAAAACAAACAAACAAAAAAAAAAACCCAGAAACAGATGCGGCAACTGTTGCTGCCGTGGTGCCTACGCACTGCTGTGCAGCAGCAGTGAGGCACTCTTACTTTGGGCTGCAGTGCTCCAATTCGGTTAAAGTTAAACCTCAATTAACTAGAACTTTTGTTCCAGAGTGGCATCTCATATTCAATTTTCAGATGAAAAAGACAAATGACAAAAATATAAAAGGATAACATACATTTATTTTTTTTTAAATTCCAGGGAATATCCCAATGTTAGCAAACACTTCTGTTTATTGTCCCTTCTATGGCCACATCCAGTTACAATCATTGCTCAGTACAATATACTTGAGGCATGTGAGATGCCTCAAACGTTAAGAAACACTCACTTATCTCTGGCCTGGTGTGCTTTTTAAGGTGAAGTTCTTCCTATAATGGTTACTACACAGTGTTTGCTGGTTGATTTTTAGTTAACCAGGCCCATGTATTCCACAGGACCATACATGCCATCGGTATTCCAGTTAACTGAGGTTTATATCCATAAGGATGTGGTACCAGAGACAGAATATTTTCCTTTTTTCCCAGCAATTTCAAGAGACCTCAGCCACCAACATACCTACCTTCCTGAAAATATAAAGTGAGATATTACTTTAGATGAACATTTTTTACATCCTAATTACTTTTAGAAAAAATTCTTAAGTTGATACTTAAAAGAATTGTGATTTTTAATCATCTTCCACAACTATATGACACACCTTAAACTTAATTACACTTAATTTTTTATAACAGAATCACTTTCAAGGGAAAAAAATGAATGTTATTTCATTTACATTAAAAAACTCTGCTCTGTAAGGAAGTATATAAATGTCCTTCTGCCAGATATACTTCCTATCTCCTCCCAGCACAGCTGCACCAGCGACATGAATGAGGTCACAATATTAAACATATTTTACTTATTGGATAGAAACGTGTAGGTGGCAGAAAGCACACTTTTCAGCAGGAGTGATTCTGTTGGATATCTCAGAGTAGTTGTTAGAAAACTACTAGTAGTAGTTTTCCGATTTCTTGCTGTGTAGGATTGTCACCATGCTGAAGTGACGGCTGTTTCCCCTGTCGTCGTCATCACCATCATTGCCTCAGTCCTGGGACTCGGGCAGCACCCCACGGACAGGAACAGTGGTGCAGGTTAGTGATAAAGAATCCAGTCTTAGACTGTACCTTTAGATCCTTTGTTTATATCACATTATTGTGAATTTATACAAACTCCATTTATAATTTTAAAACTGTACTATGTAACACAATACTATACTATTACAAAATATCCTTTTCTGTAAATGCATTGAAAATTTTCATGGGCATTTTATTAGGCCTGTTTTTTAGCATTATTCCAAATGCTGACTATCAGATATTTCAAACCGCTAAATATAAAGTCAGTTTTCTTAATTTTCTGAAATTAGTTATTTGAGTTAATAGGAATTCTGTAAGAATGCTGACCCATCTCATCTCATCCAACCTTCAAAACAGCGAAGCCTATTTGCCCATCTCATCTAACCTTCAAAATGGTTAAAACAAAAACAAAACAAAAAAACAGCTCTATATATAACAAGAATCTTTCAATTCCAAAACTATTGAAAAGACCATGAGTCCACTGATCTATGAAATTATACAGGATGAAGCTGAAATAGCTGCGCTTTTTAAAAACAATTAAACCCAGTTCTCTTTTCCCCTAAGGTTATAAGAAAATGGAAAATCTGCTTTTAAATCATGCAGAGATTTAAACCAACATTTTTCTATCTAAGAAACTAAAATGTTTCTTATCTTACACTTATAAATATTCATAACACTCAAACCATTTTTTTGTGGCCACTTATTTATGCTTTTGACACTAGATTATATGGTACTATTTAGCCGAGATGTAATATAATGCTCGATTATGTGTAAAATATTATTTCTGGTATTTGTCCATCTTCTATGGAAGTGCCATTATTATTGCCAGGGGAGCTGAAAAAGAAGAAGACAGTCTTGCTGGCAGCAGGCGTCTCGTGCACGACCTTCTTCAGTCCTTTTGTGCCATAGTGGGAATCTGGACCCTAAATGAGAACACAAGGTTCCTTAGTAATTTTCATTTAATAAGCACTCAATTTAATTTGGCATTTTAATTAGATTAATATTCTATTTCATTATAGCTCCTGTATAAAATTTTGTGCTAAGTCTTTTAGTGAAAAATGAAATTTTTACTAAAAAACTACAATTAACGAGTAAAAATACTGAATGGAGAGCTCAGCTATTAGAGAAGAGTGAAAAGATTTTAAGAAAGTAATTATTTTCTCTTTTCTCAAACATTCAATTTCCTACACAAAGGGCTACTTCTGAAGGACTCTCTTTCAGAACAGAGCTGTGCAGAGAAGCACTTTTCTTTTTTTTTGATTCACTAGTTTGCTTCTTTCTTTTCTTAAAGCAATGGACTATTTTAGTTCCCATCTTCTTTCTGTGCCCCCCTTTCCCCCACTGTTTCTAAAAGGCTCTACTGTCAGTGACTCTCGGCTTCTAAAACACGCTTTCAAGAGGTAACA
>RJWJ010009060.1:0-35581 GCA_004363605.1 Indri indri | reverse complement strand
AGACAGTAGGATTGCTCGAGCCCAGGAGTTTGAGGTTGCTGTGAGCTAGGCTGACGCCACGGCACTCGCCCCAGGCAAGAGAGTGAGACTCTGTCTCAAAAAAAAAAAAAAAAAAGAGAGAGAGAAAAGAAAAGTATATGAAGCCCTTAGCAATAGCAGAGTAGACTATTAAATCTCTGTGTTCTAATCTTTCTCTACTTACCTTTAACCACTAAAGGTGGCTTTCAACATGCTGTTTATTATTCAGCACAGTAAGAACCAGGAGGATGTCAGATAACCAGGCCTTGACTGTAGGAGAGAGGAGCTTCCATAAAAGACACAGCTTGATGTATGGATTTTTAGAATGTGTCAATTTTAGATACCTGAGGAAAACAAGCCTTTAACTCCTTGCTAGCCTGCCTTGTTGCTACACAATTCCCTCAGCATTTCCTGTGTCTAAATGTTATTTACTAAAATTAAAATGACCTTAAATGCAGTATCTGGTTTGTGAATATTCAGTGTAAAAATTCTATTTTAGTCCCATAATCTGTGCCAAGCCCTGTGCTAGGCACTGAGGGATATCCTCAAGGAGCTTCTAGTCACTAAGGAAGACATGTTTACAGTGACAATTCAGTCTAGTACCCGCAGTAAGCAAGCTGTGCATAGATGAAATGGCAAAGAGAGGAAAAACTGAGTCTGTCGAGCTGGCTAAGTGAAGCTTCCCAGAGAAGAATTTTAAAAGCTCGAGTCAGAGCTTACCAGCTTACCAGGTTACAAGAGAAAGGTCTTCTATATGTGGGAAAGCACAGCAGAGGCAGACACTCACAGACCTGCCTTTTTGCTACATTAGATGAAAACTAACAGTGCAACAGGCAAAAGCCATCTATGCTGGGAGAGGTCAGGACAGGGGACACTGTGCAGGAGAGTGACTGGGCTTCTGGGGCGCTGCCCTGTCCTGTTCCTTGATCAGGCACTGATTACACAGGAATGTTCAGTTTGTGTACATATGTGCCACTTATAAATATGCACACTTTTCTGTGTGTATAATCACAGTTCAATAAAAAATTAAAACAAAATGACATTACATGATGGTGCCCTAGAATAAAGCAGTAAGACACAGGATTTGGTTGTGACCATGTAATCGAGACCAAACCACTTCACTTTTCTGAACTTCAGTTTTATCTTTTAATTGGGGAAAAACCTTGTTTTGCCTTCTTCCTAAGATTATTATGAAAATCAAATTATAAAACAGCAACAAAAATAGCAACAACTATGTGCTGAACACTTTACATGCATCATCTCAAGCAGTCCTTACAAAACTATAAAGTAGGTACCACTACCATCATAGCAGATGAGGAGACTGAGGCTTAGGGAGGTTACATAATTCACAGTCATACCTTACAGGCGACAGAGCTGAGATTCAAACCCACGCAGGTCTACCTGACTTTAAAGTTCATTTGCTTAATCACTTTTAAAAATCTCTAATAAAATATAGGTGAAAATCCCTAGAAAACGCCAAAGCATTAGCAACTATAATGTGGTATCATTATTAGCATATGGACATATATTCAAAACCTGCTTTTGGCTATTGTCAATAATTCACTTACAGATTTGCTATCTTCAATATTGATGTCCCATGGGGATATCAGAGAAGTTGAGATGTTATACTAGGGTCCTTAAATGACACAACTGTTAAAGTCCAAAGAGTTTGCCACCTTTCCTTAATGGTCTATGGAGCTAGTGGTAGTGGATGTGGGTTGACCACTGTTCTCAAAATCTTCCAAGCCAGTATATGTCCTACTTGCTACTATATAACACAAGACTTTGGCACTTTCATTTAATACTGTGAATCACACCAAAGCAGTGTTTTAAGAAGTATGTGGCTCTCCTTTTAGGTAAAGTGAAAGTGGCTCTCCCCAAACAAGCAATGAAGACGACTAATGTTCACACCAAAATGCCATCTCCATCATGCCTACACCTGCCAGTTAAACATATAGACTTTTCGTTCCATACTCCGTATCTCTAGGGTAAGGACCCAGGATGGGCATTATGAAAAAAGCCCTCTAGGTAGTTCCAGTAAATATTCCTGTTTACAACTGACTGATTTAGAGGAATTGAAATTGTAAGTGTATAAGAGAAGGGTTGAGTCAGGGACCATAGCTGTTGGTAGATACCTGGTATTGAGAGAAGTTTCCCACAGGAGTGGGCCTTTAATGCAGAGTTAAAGCAAAGGTTGTAAATTGGTAACTATCAAGAGTTAGCTTCAGATTGGCTTTGTATGGCCCTCATGGTGTTGCTATTTCTAAAGATTTTGAATTATCAGTCAATAGTTAAAAATAAACCATGGGGAGATTTCATATAAAAATCCAATTTCTGGCTTATAAAAAATCAGAAACTCTGGCATCCTTGGGCCCTTATCATCGCATTGCAGCTAGTGTAAAGAGCTAAGTAGTGGCTGCCCCTTTAAATATTCCACATCCCCCACAACTCCCTCCTGTCCCTGGTGTCTCCTACACCAGGCCTGGTTTCTCCATTTAAAATTACCTGTCCAGTCCCTGGTAGGCATTTGAATTTGTCACCTCTGACACAAAGGAATAGATGGTTGGATAGCCACATGCAGAAGACTGAAACAGGATCCACACCTTTCACCTCTCGCAAAAATCAACTCACGGTGGATAACAGACTTAAACCTAAGATGTGAAACAATTAGAATTCTAGAAGAAAATGTTGGAAAAACTCTTCTAGACATTGGCTTAGGCAAAGAATTTATGAAGCAGACCCCAAAGGCAATCACAGCAACAACAAAAATAAATAAATGGGACCTGATCAAATTAAAAAGCTTCTGCACAGCCAAAGAAACTGTCACGAGAGCAGACAACCTACAGAATGGGAGAAAATTTTTGCATGCTACACATCTGATAAAGGGCTGATAACCAGAATCTACTTAGAACTCAGGAAAATCAGCAAGAAAAAAATCAAACAACCCTATCAAAAAGTGGGCAAAGGACATGAACAGAAACTTTTCAAAAGAAGACAGAATAATGGCCAAGAAACATGAAAAAATGCTCAACATCTCTAATCATCAGGGAAATGCAAATCAAAACCACAATGAGATATCACTTAACTCCAGTGAGAATGGCCTTTACGGAAAAGTCCCAAAACAATAAATGCTGGCGTGGATGCGGAGAGATAGGAACACTCATACACTGCTGGTGGGACTGCAAACTAGTGCAACCTCTGTGGAAAGCCATATGGAGATACCTTAAAGGGACACAAGTAGAAGTACCATTCGATCCAGCAACCCCATTACTGGGCATCTATCCAAAAGAACAAAAGACACTCTATAAAAAAGACGTCTGCACGCGAATGTTTATAGCGGCACAATTCACAATTGCAAAGATGTGGAAACAACCCAAGTGCCCATCAATACATGAGTGGATTACTAAAATGTGGTATATGTATACCATGGAGTACTACTCAGCTATAAGAAACAATGGTGATATAGCACCTCTTGTATTTTCCTGGATAGAGCTGGAACCCATTCTACTAAGTGAAGTATCCCAAGAATGGAAAAATAAGCGCCACTTGTACTCACCAGCAAATTGGTGTCACTGATCAACACCTAAGTGCACATACAGGAATAACATTTACCGGGCGTCGGGCAGATGGGAGGGGGGAGGAGGGAATGGGTATATACATATGCAATGAGTGCGATACGCACCGTCTGGGGGATGGACACGCTTGAAGCTTTGACTAGGGGGGAGGGAAGGGCAATGTAACCTAAACATATGTACCCCCATAATATGCAGAAATAAAAAAAACAATTACAAAAAATTAAAAAAGGAATAGATGGTTAGAAGCAGTGGATCTGGAGCAGGCATGAGACTAGCTATTGGGGAAGAAAATAAAAAGAACTTGTTTCTATTTAAATATTTTACTCATAGTATTTATACTTTGTCATTTTAATTTACCTATAATCCAGACACCCTCCCTCGGTCTGCACACAGGAATCCGGTGTCCTACGTAACACATGGCTAAGAAGAGTGGAGCTCCACAATCAAAGAGGCTGGCAGTGGGGCCTTCGCTCCTCCCCAGGCCGGCGGACTACCCAGCCTGCTTAAGTGGGTTCACGGGTTCTAGTGAAGAGGATCTTAACAATACTTTATAAAGTATATAAAGTACAATGGGGAGTGATTATGAAAATCTTTTATACCCTTCAGAGGTTTGCTAGGCTTTTCCTGCACTTGAAAAACGTGGCAACAAAATATTCTAACCTATTTAAACATCTTTCGAATAAACAATTTCAGTGGGTTTAAAACTTATTTATTAAAAATATTAAAAATTTAACTTTCTCGTGTGTTTGTAAGAGCAACAAACTGACATGAGTGATGTCAATTTATCAGCTGAATTTCACTATAAACCTTAGTGGACAGGATTAGAAAGGAGCATAATGATTTCATTAGCATAGCGAATAATGCTATTCTTCCACTTGGAGCATGGTATCATCCGTGTGAGGTAGCGAGGTATCTTTTTTGGCTATCATCGAACTAGATGTTTGAACTGTTGAATCACAAAATATAAAACCAATATTTTGAAAACTAACAGTGCATTTCAATCACAAAGTTCACCAAAGTTTTTATTATTAGAAATAACATATTAATAATATTTTGGAGAAGGTAGTTTTTTCTGTTGATAAAAGTTTGAAACATTGTTTACTGCTTTTTTTCATATTTTTTGTTTTAATTTATGCCTAAATACATGTACAGTATTGCATACAGTTTGTAAATAAAAATAAGATATGGATGTTTTCAAAAATAATTTTACTAATTGTGGTGTACAATCAAAAGTACAGAGAACACTGTTTTATTAATAAGTAAGGGAAGGAGAGAGGTATTTAACTTTCTTGTGGATTGGGTCTGGTCCCCTGTCTGGAAGAACTGAGGTGGAGTAGACCTAAAGAGTGAGGCAGGGTCTGCTCAGACGCTTGGAAGTCATAGGGTGTTCACAGTAGTCGCAAGAAATGAGACAGTTTCAAGCCCTAGAGTTGAAAATACCATGGAAAAAGCAGGAGGGTGTTCTAAGCTGGTCCATGCACAGCAGGAGTACTGACAGAAGGCATTCCTGGATAAATCAGAGCTCCTTGTATGCTGATGTTGCTTTTGTGAAGGATCCCAATTTTCTCAAACTAGATTTTTTTTTAGATCAACTAAAAACCAGAACTCTAGGCTTATAATGCTACTAATGGGCCTTCTAATTCTTTTGATAATTATATTGAAGGTTGGATTTCTGTCAAAATAATATCTTATTGTAAAATTACATGTTCGTTGTATTTCAAGAGGATATACAGTAGGGGGAAAGTGTACCTGTATATTCACTTGATAATCCGTGGGGCCATGAATAGATCCATATAAGCCAAATCCGACTATAGAGATTCTTCTATTAACTGTGAACCTGAGAGAAAAAAAGCCAAAAATTTAATAAGTAATTCTGTAAATCTTCATATTCTGAAGATTTATAATTTTGTTACGCGTTACCTGGAACATCCAGTTTTGCTTATAAAAAGGAAAACTATCAGAAATTACATATCCTTGGAAATGTCATCTGTTTGCTTACAAAAAAAGCTTTCTTTCTAGATTAAATTTGAACTCAAAAGGAACTTAATTAGAATCTGTTTTCTGTGCTACAAAAGGAATCTATTTAACCTAAATATCCACTTTTGTTGTAATGGTAACTTTACTGCTGTACTGATCCAAACACAGACACGTCAGCCGTTAGGACTGAAGCCCAGCATCCCAAACCGTGACACTTCCTCAGTTCAATGACTGCCTGCTGAGGGCCTATCCTATTTACATACTGGGCCTGGCGCTGGGGAAATAAGGTCAAGACACAGTTTCTCCCCTGTTGGGCTTACAGCCAAATGAAGGACAGTGATAACAAACAAGTGCAGAAAGGAATAAATAAGTAATTGTGAATTGTGATAAGAAATGTGAAGGAGGTGGGCTGCTGTAACAGAAAACACTGGTGACGGAGGGCTGGGACAGGACGTAGTTTACACAGACAGACTCAAATGAGGATTCCGTAACAATCAGCTAGTCCAGTTTGGTCATTATAATAAAGAAATATTGACCCATCTTACTCCATTTTATAAATGTATAAAAACTGACATTAAATACAGATGAAACTAGAAGTCTGTACAATCAGAGATAATCTGTAATGTAAAACAGAGTAATTCTCAACACTTTCAGCAACAACTTCAATTATCATTACTACTACTAGCATACCACCACCACTTCCTAACAAGCCAGGCGCTGAGCTTCAGTTCTTTACGGGAATTATTTCCTTTAATTGTCATAATGGCCCTATAAACTAGGTAACAGTACTATTTTTATTATCCTAAGTTTTTGCAGTTAAAAAACTGAGGTTTAGAGAAATTAACTTGTCTGGGTCAAAAAGTGCGGCAGAGCTAGGACACAACTCCAAGTCTGCCTGGATCAGAAGCCGTGCTCGTAACTACCATGCTAAATACCCAGCACAGGAAGAGGCCACCTTGAACACTGACAAATACATTATTTGTAATCATTTTTTACTATAAAAAAGCAGTATATTATCTGTTTTAAAAAATCAGATAATACAGCTAAACAAACAAGAGGAAAGTTTTAAAGCACCCATAAATCCAGAAATAAATCTTTGTTAACTCTTTGCATTTCTTTTTCAATTTTCTATGAACATATATGTATTATTTTAAAAAAATCATTTGATTATATGTATTTTTGTAACCTCTTTTTCATGTAAAATGGTAAAAAATTACTACTGATTCACTATATTTAACTAATCCCTTGTTGGATAATCTAGGTTATTTGCAGTTTTTAGTATTATATATTAAAACCATAATGAACAATCTTACAGCTATATCATTTTTTTTGTTTATTTTGTTTTGTTTTTTGAGACAGAGTCTCACTCTGTTGCCCTAGCTAGAGTGAGTGCCGTGGCGTCAGCCTAGCTCACAGTAACCTCAAACTCCTGGGCTCAAGCGATCCTCCTGCCTCAGCCTCCCAAGCAGCTGGGACTACAGGCACGTGCCACCATGCCCGGCTAATTTTTTCTATATATTTTTAGTTGTCCAGATAATTTCTTTCTATTTTTAGAAAAAGTATTATTATTTTTTTTTTTTAGTAGAGACGGGGTCTCGCTCTTGCTCAGGCTGGTCTCGAACTCCCGAGCTCAAACAATCTGCCCACCTCGGCCTCCCAGAGTGCTAGGATTACAGGCGTGAGCCACCGCGCCTGGCCTTACAGCTATACCATTTTACAAAGCCTTTATTATTTTTCTCAGGATAAATTCCTAGAAGTAGAATTGCTATAGAAAATGAAAGGCCCATTCTTACGGGTTTAGATAAACACTGTCAAACTGCTTTTGGAATGGTAACACTTCACACCCCATGAGGTAGAAGGATTATTTTCTCACTCTCTTCTCAACCATGAGTATTTTAATTTCCTTTTGCCTTTGAGAAACTGATTCCATTTATATTTCTATGATTATTAATGAGGTAAAATATTTACTCATATGCTTACTGCCATTGGATTTCCTCTTTAATTAAATACCCACTCATTCTTTTCTTGTTTTTCTCTACTGATGAGTCTGTCTTTTTAATGCAGACTTGAAAGAGCACGTTAAATATAGACTATAGTTTTTTATGCTTTGATGGTAATATGCATTATGAAAAGTATCCCATTTGTCACTTACCTTTTAACTTTATGGTAATTCTGTACTTAAAATTTTTGAATTATCTGTCAAAATTATGATATATGCCAAGTTTAGAGAGGCCTACCTTATCCTCCTAGTAAATAAACATTCACTTGTTTCAGCATTTTCAGGGTTTTTTTAATGTTAAAATTTTAATTTATATGAATATTGGTACATGGGATCAGTAAGGATCTAACTTTATTTTCCCCTCACCTTTATTGTGTTGTAAATGTTCATTTATCTTAGGCTGTTTCTGACCTCTAGTCTGTTCCATACTCCCTTCCTGTGGCTTTACAGTTCCTTTTGTTTGATCTGTACCACTCTTCTTAAAAGAGAAACATTTACTCTTCCAGATTAACTTTAAAATAATTTTGCCAAGCCACTCCCCCACCAAAAATATGTGACTTCTGAAAGGAATTGCCTAACATATATAGGCTAATTTGGAAGATATTGTCCTTACTAAGTTCGATTCTAGTTAAAGTTCTCCAGTTCTTCATAAAGGTAATGTACTATACTATACATTTCTTATTGAGTTTAATCCTACTACTTTATGTTGTTACTATTATGAATGGGATTATTAATATTACAGTAATATAATGCTATAATACTCTAAATATTATAATATTTACTCAAATTATAACAATTGTTTTTACATTTAGAAATTTTTAATGTGGTAAAATATATGTAAAATGTACCATTTTGCCATTTTTAAGTGTACAGCTCAATGGCATTAAGTACTTTCATATCATTGTACAACTGTCACCGCTATTCATCTCTGTAACTGAATTTTGATGACATAAAGGAAAACCAGTGGTTTTCAAATATACATGTTATAAGTGGCCACTATTCTAACAGTTTTTTAGCTGATACTGAGGTTACTTAGGTGGACCAGTTCTCAAAAAAGAGCCCTTCCCTCAATGAGGCATGCTCTGTTTTCACAATGGTTTGAGGGCAGTATTGGCAAGAAGCCAGGGGTGCTAGATGTCCTGTAATGCACAGAACAGTCTCCTACAACAAAGAATCTCAGTCAACTTTTAAGTGTCTTGCCAGAATTCATATTTACATATTTTACTACAAGCCTTGAGCCCAATTCCATTTTATTTATAAACCAAAGACTTTTTAGTGCAATTTTAATATTCACTGACTTTGTATAAGAAGCAACTACCATATAAACAGAAGAAATATACAGACAATTCTCATTATTTGTGGTAGTTATATTCTATGACACAGAATTAGCAAATACTAAACCATCGTTCCCAGGGCCAATATATAAAAGTATACACACACATCTTACATAGATTATAATCTTAAATGCTAAAAACAACTCATCCTCGTAGATTCTACTTGCTTTATTTTACAAAAGAGAAAACAGAGTTCGGAAGTGTTAAGTGACTTGCCTAAGGCCACCCCACTGACAGGTGGCAGAGCTGGGACTCGAATCCTGTCCAAACCAGCCAAGAGCTGGAGCTCCTTGCACTCCCCTGCACTGCCCCTCACCGTGTCCGCCTCTGTAGGAGAGCTGAAACTTGTTCACCTGCAGCTGGGAACGTGCTGGTCTGACAACTTAAGTCTTTTGCTGAAAATGACTAAGAAAGCACCCCCAGTATTGATTTTGGGGTTGCAAATAAATTTCAGCAAGTTCGCAAATACAGAAACCATGAATAGGATCAAGAATACTGTTTTATCTGGAATCTTTAAAGAAAACTACATTAAGTAGCAGCAATACCACTCAAATAAGACATTAACATAATTTGCCTGTATCCTGCAAGTGAAACTGTCTCATCCTGCTGATGAATATATGCACTGTATCTGACTACTTCAGTTTGTCTTTTGGTGTTGTCCTGCCCAGTCTACATTTTTTGTTTTTTAGAGACAGGGTCTTGCTCTGTTACCCAGGCTGGGGTACAGTGGCATGATCAGAGCTCACTGCAACCTCAAACTTCTGGGCCCAAGCAATTCTCCTGCCTCAGCTTCCCAGGTAGCTGGGACTATAGGTGCACACCACCATGCCTGCCTAACTTTTTATAGAGACGGGGTCTTGCTATGTTGC
This sequence comes from Indri indri, assembly GCA_004363605.1. Classification (NCBI taxonomy): domain Eukaryota; kingdom Metazoa; phylum Chordata; class Mammalia; order Primates; family Indriidae; genus Indri; species Indri indri. Next base: position 25,809 of record RJWJ010009060.1, on the reverse strand, counting down.
TCAGACTGGCCTCAAGCAATCCTACCTTGGCCTCCCAAAGTGCTGGGATTACAGGTGTGAGCCACCACACCTGAACCAAAGTTTACATATTGAACTACGTATTTTATCTTACTATCAGTTACATTTATTTCTCCTTTACATTACAACTGGACCATTAAGAAAATTTGTGCGAAGCATATTACCTATCCATTTCATTGCAGGTTAGTAAAGCGGGAATTACAAAATATTTGTTATAAAAAAGGGAGAACTAGGTATGATGGAGTTGTGAACTATTAATGTACATAATGCCATCAGCAAATAATGAAAAGGCCTCTTCCTTCCCCATAATCAAGCCTCTAATTTCTTCATCCTTTATGACTACATCCATCAAAATTATAACAACACTGCTGAGAACAGCAAGGATAGCAGGCACCATTATATTCAGGTTTCAATAGTTTATCATGTTAAATACGTATTCTCTAGACCTAATCTATTAATATATCTGGAATGAAGGTGAAATTTTATCAAAAGCCTTTTTGATATCTACTGAAATCAAATTGGCATTTTTCTTTGACTGGGACTGTTATATTAACACATTTCCTAACATCGTCATTCTTTCACTCTCCAAGTAAACTCCATTTGCTCATATAGTAGTATTCTAAGGTACTGCTAAATTCCATATGCTAATATTTTACGAAGAATTTCTTCTTCTATATATTAAGTGAGGTTGATCTAGAGTATTTTTTGTCTTGTCAGATTACTATATAAGGGTTATGCTTCCTTTGATAGTTAACCAAGTATTGTCTTCTTTTAATGCTCAAGGAAACTATCTGTTCCTCGAGGTTTTATAAAACTCACCTGTGAAAACCACCTTGTGAAGGGACAGTTCTTTGATAACTTTTAATTCCTTCCATGGTAATTGGTCTACCCAGGCTTTCTTCTTCGGGCAATTTTGATAATTTATATTTGCCTATAAAATGATCCATTCCATCAAGATGTTCAATTTATTAGTACAAAGTAAACCCAGAATTAAAATAAAAATCTCAGCATATGATTATATTCCCATTTTTATTTCTAAATGTGAATACATTTACTTTATTACCTTTGCAGAGGTTTATTTATTTTATTGGTCTTTTTAAGGAACCGGATTGTGGATTTATCAATTCTACTATTTTTAATTCATGAATTTCTACATTTAGCTATTTCTCTCTTCTTATGGTTCTTTTGCTATTCACTTTCTAGCTACTTGGGCTGAATGCCTAAATCATTTATTTCTATTCTATTTACTAAAGTAGTTAATTATTACTTTTTCTTTGTGTGCAGCTTTTGCCTCATCCTGTAAGTTTTTACATATACTATTCTTATTGTGAATGATTATTAAATACTCTACAAATGCATTTTAAATTTCCATTTGAATCCAAGATTTATAATACTCCTTTACTCAACCAGAGTTCTAATTTTAACACACTTGTTCTTAATTTCTAGTTTTTATACTAAGGTGCTATTAAATAAGGCACGTTTTATGAAAACTAGTACTGATTCTATTTTGAGAGTGAACGTAAAGAAACATAGTAAAGCAAAGATAATATCTTCCTCGACAGGATTTTATGTCTGCGTTTTTCAAGATTCTTGATTTTCTTCCCCAAAGCTTTTATAAATGTATACTGAGATATTTTCTATGCAATGTCCATGCAAAGAAAAAAACTCACACTAAATATAGTAAAGTTAAATTTACTTAAACTGTAGCCCTAAGCCTGTAAAAATAGTGTCTGATCAACTAAGGACTAGAACTCAGCTCACCAATAGTGATCCAAGCAGAATTCACATAACAGAAGGCCTAATCCAAACCTTTCTTACTTTAATTTTTTCCTAAGAAGTCACCTTCACTCATAATTCAGTGAGGAGGACAAGAGCCTCACTGACTTCTTGATTCTTGTAGTAAAATGCTTTCAACAAAACATAAAATAAAATGTTGGTTAGTTATCTCCCACAATATGAAGATAAAGGCCAAACACTAACTGCTACCCCCATTCCACTTTCACGTCCAAAATATGACGGATACCTGATTCGATCACTTGTTCCACTGTAACCCCAGCGGCTCTCTACTTGCTGGAATCTATTGATGCAACATTCCTTTCCTCTGAGGCAGCACCTTGGTCGGTCAATGTATTCAACTCGGGGTTTAGGATTGACAGTAAAATGAAGAAAGAGATTTACTACTTCACGATCTGACAAAATTCCAGATTGAGCAGGACCTGTAGAAATAAAAATATAAACCCTAATAAAAGCAATTTGATTTCAATTCCTGACTTTGTTTTGCTCTAATTTTATGTGAATTCATATCTATATGATGTAAAAAACAGGAGAAAAAATCTTAGCATTTATAATTCCAGCTTATATTTAATTTTAAAGTTTTGATAAATCTGTTTGAGGTTAACCTAACAGAACATAAATGTTAAAATCGTTAATAGGTCAAAGCTTAGATGATACTCTGAGATAACAGAAAGATCTCTGGAATTTTCTATCCGCTCACCCCCTCTTAGTACCCTAGACTTTGGTTAACCAGAAAGAGGAGAGTCATTCCCTCTGGTGGGGAAATGCCTACGGTGACAACCAGAGCTACTGTTACCTCTTCTCCACCGCCCACCTCATACCTGTCTGAGACTATAATCTGAACAATGGAATATATTTAGAGGTGGAAACAGACAGGGACAGCGCTTTCTTTCTGGGGTTTGCAGGAAGTTAGCACAGGGCAGGAGCTAAGACTGGAAGAGCTATGGGAGCAGCATATCACATATGCTTATAGTTTTCCCCTTCACTATTTCTGAGAAGAGAAAAAGTCTATGTGCCTTAAGCTTATCCAAGAATAAACGCAGTTCCTCATAAAAGATGCCAGGAGATCCCCTATAAGGCCAGTAAAAGCAATCTAATTAAGACATTACAGAACATTAGAAATTTGGTTTAGGAAGCTATAATTCAGATTTTAATGTAAATCCCCCTGATTTTAAAACACTAGATTAAAATTTTACAATATCACAACATTCAAAATATGTCAGCCTACCAGACCTAGCCTAAGGTTCATCATTTACAACCTCTGGATAAGGAAAGTTTGTAAAGAAGGAAAAGTACAATTACAACTTAAAATCTGCATTTTGGCAAAAAAGAACAGAACTGAAACTATACAATACCAAAAGAGAGATGGGGACAAAAACTCATGTAACTTCCTCAGAATGAGGAGGACTAAGAAAATGATTAAAATTTTTAAGGTGATTAAAATGGATAAAAAGCAGAGAATAACATATAGGTAACTAGTGGTCCTGAAGAACTGACAATAAGAAATAGGATAATGTAATAATTCAACCCTATGTATAACAACAGAAAATTTCCTTAGTTGAAAAAAAGTCTTCAGATAATGAAAACCATTTTCAGATATGTACCCATGACCACCTAAAAAACCAAAACAAGATACACCGTAGTAAACAGAGGGGTAAATCAAAACAAACAACTCAGGAATATCTGTCAGATAAAAAAAAAAGACACACCTAGGCAAATCATCCTCAAATGGCTAAAAAACCAAAGATAACGTGAAATCTTAAAAGCACCAGCAAAAAAGGATCTATTACTTTCAAAGAAGCAATAAGTAGACTTTTCAACAGAAATAATGGAAGCTAAAAGGAATAGAACTACATTCACATGGTGGATGAAAGTTAACTGCTAACCTAGAGTTCTCCACCCAGAAAAATATTTTTCAAAAATTAAGGCAAGCCAGATGCCATGGCAGACGCCTGTGGCCCCAGCTACTCAGGAAACTCCGGTGGGAGGACCGCTTGAGCCCGGGAGTGCGAGTCTGTGGCACGCCCTAACTGTGCCTGTGAATAGCCACTGCACTCCCACCTGGGCAAAGTGAGCGCAGAGTAAGATGTTTTAGACAAAAGGAAAAAAACAGTTGAGAATCTGGTTAGTATCATATCTGTTCTAAAAGAAATATGAAAAGGAATTCTTCAGGCTGACAGAAATGATTCCAGATAAAAGCATGGTAATACAAAAAAACAGAGGCCCACACCAGAAAGGGCAAATATACAGGAAAATCTAAATGATTACTGACTTTTAAAACAGCAATAATAATGTTTGCGGGCTTTAAAATGTGAAGATTTAAAATACATGAAATGGTGGCACCAAAGGCTGGAGAAGGTTAAATGTAGTTTAAAGTATCAAAAAGGTCCTTAATTTTCTTTTCTTTCTTGCTTTCTTTCTTTTTTAATAGAGAAAGGGTCTTGTTCTGTGGTCCAGCCTGGACAGGTTGGAGTGCAGTGGCCCAATCATAGCTCACCATAACCTCAAACTCCTGGACTCAGGTGATCCTCCCACCTCAGCCTCCGAAAGTGCCAGGACTGAGCATGAGCCACTGTGCCTAGCCTAAAAATTTTAATGTTTAAGATTTAACTTAAAAATCCAACAAGGATGTATTCTTATAGTATCAAAGGTAATCCACTAAAAGAATAATAAAAGAATGTTTAAGAAGCAAATAGAAGGGGGAAATAGAATAATCAAAATAACTTGATTTCTCCAAAAGGCAAGAAAGAAAAAAAAAAAAAAAGGATGAGACAAATGGCAAACAAATAGCAAAATGGTAAATATAAGTCCAAATATACCAGTAATTATATTAAATGTAAGAGAACCAAATATTCAAAATAAAAGGCAAAGTGTGTTAGACTCAATTTTTAAAAATGCAGCTTACATGAGACATACCAGAAATACACAGAAAATAAAAGGCTGAAAGTAAAAGGATGGGAAAACATACAGAATACAAAAAAGTAAAAAATGCTATTGAAACCTTATCAATATCAGATAAAGACTTTAAGTATTATTACATTTAAAATGAGATAAATCATAAAGAAGTAAATTCAATAAGAAACATAACAATCCTAAATTTGAATGCACCTAATGATACAGTCTCAAAATATATAAAGAAAAAACTGATGGAACCAAAAGGAGACATATTCTTAATCATAACTGGAGTTTTAACCTACTTTCTTTTTTTTGAGACAGGGTCTCACCCTATCACCCAGGCTATACTGCAGTAGTAGGATCACAGCTCACAGCAACCTCAAACTCCTGGGCTCAAGCAATCCCCTGCCTCAGGGTCCCAAGTAGCTGGGACTTCAGGCACACACTACAATGCCCAGCTAATTTTTTTTTTTTGGTAGAGACAGGGTCTTGCTATGTTGCTCAGGCTAGTCTCAAACTCCTGAGCTCATCGATCCTCCCGCCTTGGCCTCCCAGAGTGCTAGGATTACAGGCATGAGCCACCACGGGGCCCGGCCATCCTACTTCTTTCAGTAACTGATGGAACAGACATATAAAAAAATTGATATATAGAAAATTTTAACATCATTCTTTATTTATCTGTGAAATTATCAATTTCACAGATAAATAATTATTCAATTTTTTAAACAGATACAGGACAGTTCAGGGTCACAGAGCGAGACCCTGTCTCAAAAAAAAAAAAAAGAATACAGGTTGAAAATCTGAAACTCAGAGTACATTCTTCTCAAGTGTACATGGATATTTATTAAAACTGATCACATGCTGGGCCATAAAACAAATGGTTGAAATGACAAAGAATATGTTCTCTGACTACACAGGAATTAAGCTGGAAATCGGTAAGAGCAAGACAAGAAAAAAACCCTAAAGCAGGGCGTGGTGGCTCACGCCTATAATCCTAACATTTCGGGAGGTTGAGGCATGAGGACTGCTTGAGATCAGGAGCTCGAGGCCAGCCTGAACAAGACAGAGACCTCGTCTCTACAAGCTGGTTTGTGGCATGCTCCTACAGTCCCAGCTACTTGGGAGCCTGAGGCAGGGGATTGCTTGAGCACAGGAGTTTGAGGTTGCAGTGAGCTATGACGACACCACTGCACTATAGCAGGGGTGACAGAGTGAGACCCTGTCTCACAAAAAAAGAAAGAATATAGGTTGAAAATTTGAAAATCATTGTTCTAAGTGTTTATCTCAAAAAGTTACAATGATTAATAATAAATAACCCCAGCAAATTAAAATCAAAGGAAAAGAAGGAAATGATAATGAAAAAAGCAGAAATTAATGAAGCAGAAAACATACTAGGATAGAGAAAAAAATCAATAAACCCGGAAGTTGGTTCTTGATAAAATTAATGACACAAACTCTTGAATACCGAAAAAGAAAAAGGGAACCTTCCTAACTCTCAGTATGAGGCCAATTCTGACCATTTCATAAGAAAAAAAAAATTATAGACTCATTTCATTTCTCTTATGAAATAGTCATAAAAATACTAAAAACATAAAAAATTAGCAAATCAAATCTGGTAATAAATAAAAAGGATAATGCAGGACAGCCAAGTCTCGTTTATGTAAGGAATGCAAAATAGACTTAAATTGAAAAATCAGTTACTGTAGTTCACCCTATTAACAGAATAAAGGAGAAAACTATATCATTATCACAAAAAATAGGACAAAAATAACTTGATTCCTACAAAAGAATGAGAAAGAAAATGGAAAGAAACAAAAAACAGATGTGACAAATGGAAAACCAATTGTAAGACAGTAAATATTAAGTCCAAATGTATCAGTGATTATAGTAAACGGGTTTTTAAAAAAATTTTTTGGCCGGGCGCGGTGGCTCACGCCTGTAATCCTAGCACTCTGGGAGGCCGAGGCGGGCGGATCGTCCTGAGCTCAGGAGTTCGAGACCAGCCTGAGGAAGAGCGAGACCCCGTCTCTACCAAAAATAGAAAAGAAATTAATTGGACAGCTAAAAATATATATAGAAAAAATTAGCCGGGCATGGTGGCACATGTCTGTAGTCCCAGCTACTCGGGAGGTTGAGACAGCAGGATTGCTCGAGCCCAGGAGTTTGAGGTTGCTGTGAGCTAGGCTGACGCCACGGCACTCGCCCCAGGCAAGAGAGTGAGACTCTGTCTCAAAAAAAAAAAAAAAAATTTTTTGGTAGAGATGGGGTCTTGCTATGTTGCCCAGGCTGGTCACAAACTCCTGTCCTCAAAGCAATCCTCCTGCCTTGTTTTCCCTAAGTGCTGGGATCACAGACATGAGTCACCATGCCTGGCCTATTAGTAATTATATTAAATGTAAATGAACCAAATAAATAGTCCAAATAAAAGACAAAGTCTGTTACACTGGATTAAAAAAATTATTAGCATGTTCAACATCACTAATCATCAGAGACATGAAATTAAACTCAAAATAAAATAAGTTCTCACACACATCTAAATGGCTAAACTACAAAAACTGACAATACCAAGTATCGCAGAGGATGTGGGCAACAAGAATAAACTCTTAACTCTCTTAACTTTGCTACTGAGTGTAAACTGTTACAATCTTTTTGGGGAACTATTTGGCAGGACCTACTAATGCTGAACATATACACTCTATGAGGGAGCAATTCCACTCCTATATATCCAACAGAAATGTTTACATATGTCCACCAAATGACACAGACAAGAATATTCTCAATGACCCCTAAACAGAAACAACCATTATGTCCGAGAACAGTAAAATGGATAAATCACGGCACATTCATACAACAGAATATTACTGAGCAATGAAAAAGAATGAGCTACTGCCACACTCAACCAAATGGATGAATCTGACATACTATTAAGAGAAAGAAGCCACACATAAAAGAATACACACTGTATATGTGATTTCCTATAAAAAGTTTAAATGTATACAAAATTAATTTATAGAAGACAAAGTAATCACCTTTGAGAGAGGGATTAATGACTTGGCAGGACATGACAAAGGCTTCTGGGGTACAAGAAATGTACTGTAAATTGATATAAGTGTGAATAAATAGGTATGTTCACTTTGTTTTACAATATGGATGTTAAATCAGTAAGAAAAATTTGAATATATAATAAATACATGATGAATCAATATATGGTAATCAATATACGGTCAAGAAAAATTTAAATATGCCAGCAGAACAACAAAAGATATGAATAATGTTAAGAAAAAAATATAAATGGCCAATAAATATAAAAAAATACAATTCAGCCTGCACAGTGGTGTGCGCCTATAGTCCCAACTACAGGCTGAGGTAGGAGGATCACTTGAGCCCAGGAGTTTGAGGTCAGCCTGGGTGACATAGCAAGACCCATCTTCACAAATAAATAAAAATACAATTCAAAACAATCACGAGAATTTTTTTTCTTTTAAGTCAACTCTGGCCATGATTTCAAAGCAGATTAACACTCGATGATAGGAGTAATGAAGAACTGTTCATAACTGGTCATGGACCTGAGACTGATTCAAAACCAGGTCTGTTTGGTTTTAATCAGAAGCGTCAAACTTAAGAGTCAAAAAGATCTGTCATAACCTTGGGCAAGGCACTCAACCTCTCTGAAGTTCATTTCTCTAACCTATAAAATGTGGATAATATTATCTTGAAGGCTTTTATGAGCATTAAATCAAATTATACACATGCATATACATTTATCATGTGGCTAGTACTCAATAAATAACAGCTTCTTTTCCTCTCCGCATAGGGACACTAACTATTAAAACAGTTTCAAATAGATTCGGTGACATTATAGACTTACCTGCTGCAAACTCCTCAATTGTCATCAGTGGGAACCGGATTAAGGAAAGTGCTTTTCCTAGAACTTTCTGTTTGTTTCCAAAAGTCACGGGCAATTGTTGTCTCTGACATTCTGCTTCTGCCCAGCGTACAACAGCTCCAAAGAGTCGACTTTCTCGAATACTAAGTGTGTCTCTTTCCAGGACTGCACAGAGAGTGTCTATAGGTAAAATAAAAAAATAAATCAAATTAGGAATATTTTACAATCTAAGCAAGCAATATTGGCAGACATGCTGATATTAGGTTTTCAAAGCTCAACAAAAAATAGGTTAGATATTTAAAACTACAGACACTATACTTTAAAATATCAATGAATTAGAGGTATTAAACTCTGAAGTGTTCCATAAAAAATTAGTGTAAGGTTAACATTCAATTTATTACTATACATGCAAGATTAGATATAGTTATCTACCTATATATTGATGCCATTTATCAGGCAAACTCAAATATCCAGAATAAGATTAATAATAAGCCACATAAAAAGGTTCCAAGTTACATAAATTCATAAAGTCTACAGATTACAATTCATTCATTCATTCGGTAAATGTTTATTATTAAGCACTGACTATGCACCGGGTACTATTCTAGGCACTGATGTATCACTGAACGAAAAGTTAAAAATCTTTCCCCTTTTGGAGCTTGCATTCTAATTGGGAGAAACAGATTAAATAAACATAATTATAATATGTTAGATGATACATGCAAGTAAAAATAACAGGGTAAGGAAAATCAGAAGTGAAGTTTCAAATAGGATGGTTTGGGCAGGCCTCATTTGTGCCAAGACTTGAAGGAGGTATGGGAGTCAGCCGAATAGATACCCAGAGGAGGAGTATCCAGGACTGTCGGTGCAAAGGCTCTCATGTGAAAATGTGCCTGGCGTATCCGAGGAACAGTCAGGAGAGCAGTGTGGCGCGGGCAGAGTGAGGAGAGAAGAGTAGTGGGCAGTGGAGCCAGAAGCATGGGGGAAGAGAAGGCAATCGTGTAGCACCCTCATTCGGCTTTTCCTCTGAGTGATGTGGGGAATGCCTGGAGGGTTCTGAGCCGTGACATTTTATGTTCTGAAAGGATCATCCTGGTCGCTGTGTTGAGAAGAGACTGCAGTGGGGCAAGAGTGGAAGCGAGATCAGTGAGCAGGCTCTAGCATCGACCCAGGTCAGAGATGACGGTGGCCTGGACCAGGAGCATAGCAGTCAAGTGCTGAAAAACGACCCGATTCAGGGTGTATTCTGAAGGGAGACTCAACTAGATTTCCTAACACTGGACATGGGGTGTGAAAGAGAGAGGAATCAAGGATTACAGTCTAAGCCCTGAGGGATAAGGGCGGCGTCAACTGAGATGGGAAGGACTACAGAGGAGCAGGTCTGGGTGGGGAAAGATGGGAAGTTTAATTCTAGAGGTATTAATTTGAAATCCCTGTTTAACACCCAAGTATAAATGTCATGCCTTTACCTCAGGTCCTTACTCAGAATCCTTTTCCCCTTATTGTAGGCAAAATTAAAATAAACTCAGTTACTTTAAGTTATAGCAGCCTAGAAGCAGTAAGTTCAGAAGAGATAAGGGCTTCAGAGGCCAACACTTATTTTGTAAATGATGTTTCGAAATACTAGCTGTACGCACACACACACGTGCACTATATAACGTATGATGTGTAATACAGAATATACAACATGTACATTTAAATTAAATACATTTATACCAATATTTTTTAAAAACACAATATCCACTAATTTACATAACCCTTTAACTAATGCCAAGCATCTTGAGAAATTTATTATAAAAACTGACAAGCCACTTAATATTAAATGTACATTATTTTATTGGAAGGTTCAAAGCAACTGTCCATTTATCAAGAAAATTATCCCAGATCTTTAGTTAAGAATAATTTTCCTTTTCTCGTGTAGCAGTAACTCATAATATAAATATATATTAAATATACACATATCTTTTACAAATTTTTTTTAATTTTTTCAATGTATTATTCTAGACTATTCAACTTAAAGTAGGTAGTAAAATCTAAAGAATAATGTCTGTATTTTATGCATGAATCCCTTTTAGTTCCCAAAGTACTACAGAGATATAGCAAGTATTAAAGAAAAATAAACAAAAAAAGTCTCATAGAAAGAGATTTTTAAAAAAAAAATAACACTTCAGAGGCCTGAGTGCTTCACTGTACAGTAACTGATACTCATAATAATGAGCATTAAAAATCACAAGAATCCTAAATTATATTCGGTACACATTGCTTAACAAAGACAGGCAAAGTAAAACGCATTTTAGATATCTTTCTCAAATGGCCAAAATAAATGCATGGCTCTTAAAAAGGACTGCTCTAGATATATGAGAAAATACAGAGAACCTTATTCTAAAGAACCTGGATAAAATAGGCACTACTACAGTTATACTTGAAATTAAATTTAAATAAAAATATGATACTTATATATGGTAGAAATCAATTAAAACATTAAATATAACTAAATTTCCCAGAAATACATATCAAAGAAAAAATTATTTTAAAAAACACTTTTCTGGGCCAGGCGCGGTGGCTCACGCCTGTAATCCTAGCACTCTGGAAGGCCGAGGCGGGCGGATTATTTGAGCTCAGGAGTTCGAGACCAGCCTGAGCAAGAGCGAGACCCCATCTCTACTAAAAAAAATAGAAAGAAATTATCTGGACAACTAAAAATATATATAGAAAAATTAGCCGGGCATGGTGGCACATGCCTGTAGTCCCAGCTACTCGGGAGGCTGAGGCAGTAGGATCGCTTGAGCCCAGGAGTTTGAGGTTGCTGTGAGCTAGGCTGACGCCACGGCACTCACTCTAGCCAAGGCAACAGAGTGAGACTCTATCTCAAAAAAACAAAACAAAACAAAAACAAAACAAAACAAAACAAAAACCACTTTTCTGCAATGGTCTACATATTCACACTAAGAGCCAAATACTTGCTTAATATCAAATATAGCTAAAATTCTAGCAGAGATATCACAGTCCCAGGAATACAGTAGGGGCTCAACAATATGATAAAAATGAACTGATTAAACATATTTTTAAAATCAAACTTTTGGGCCGGGCGTGGTGGCTCATGCCAGCACTCTGGGAGGCCAAGGTGGGAGGATCACCTGAGCTCAGGAGTTCGAGACCAGCCTGAGTTAAAGTAGAAAAATTAACCAGGTGTGGTGGTACATCCCTGTAGTCCCAGCTATTTGGGAGGCTGAGGCAGGAGGATGGCGTGAGCCTAGGAATTTGAGGTTGCAGTGAGCTATGATGCCACTGCAGTCTACCTGGGGTGACAGAGTGAGACTCTATCTCCAAAAAAAAAAGTCAAACTTTTGTTCCTTCTATTGAGCAGGTAAGTATAAACTAAGGCTCCATGAAGCTCTTTCACAGGTAAATTAAGTATAAATCAATTTACCTCAATACTTGTTAGATTCAGAATATACAGAGACTATAACATTTAGTCATTTAATGGAAAAACAGAAGACTGGACCCACATGTCTCTACTCTGTATGCCAGTAACTTCAGTAAAGATAAAGTGTGACTGAAAAAAATCAAAAAGCACATCATACTGCCCTTGGCATAATGTAAATTCATTTTGTTCTGTCAATGTGATTTTTCTTCCTGTAACAAAAAGCTGTAAGAGAGAAAGTGTCTCTATCTCCAGGCACTTAAGTCCCAGAGGAGAAAAGCACCTCCAGAACCCAAGCCAGCTGTTAAACAAAAGCTCCTGTACCTGCCTCCTTTCTCCCAGCTACCGGATTTCTCTGTCATTCCCAGTTTTTAACAAGTACATTTGAGACAAACTGCCATGTGGGGTAGAAAGAAGTAGAGGGACGTAAGTCTTCTTTTGGCACATATGTTAAAATAAGAAATTACAGCTGAGAACCTAATAAAAATCATAACAACATAGATTATATTTCATAAACAATATAATACTAGATTTTAATTTAAACTGGGAGTCAAATCAAATTAACAAATATTTATATTTATATATTTTATATATATAAAATACGTATAAAATGTATCCACCCTGTGCAAGGCCCCTACTTCAAGATTCCCATGCATAATGTAAGAGCTGTTTATCAAATGCCTTCCAGGTGTGAGTCGCCCAGATGCAAGCAGTGTTATTTCAAATAAGAGTACACTGAAGAGCACTTGACAGCCCCTAACAGGAAGAAAAACAGGATTAAGCAATGTTTTATTAACAACTTGCGCTTGGGGCTCTCAAACATCCAATAACTCAACAGACACGACGTACAGGTGCTGAGGAGGAGCCTGGTCTAGCCCCTGTCCTTCAGCACAATACAAGCAGTGTACAGTCCCTCCCAAGGGACCACGTAATAGGGAAACTAACAACGGATGTTATTATAACACGGGAATATACTAAGTGCCATAGAAGAGGGTGGGACGTCAATTCTCAAGAAATGAGTCACCACAGAGGTATAATTTGAGCCGAGACGTTAAGATGGTGAGAACTAGCCAAGGTGGGAAGGAAAAGCACCATTCTAGTCCAGTCAGTCAATAAATATTAGCTGAACATGGACTATGTTCTGCTGTCTTCAGTGACACATAGTGGTAAACAACACAAAGTCCTGTCTTCGAGGAGTTTACAATCCAGGAAGGGATCATAGACAATCAAAACATATATACAAAGACAGATACCTAGATAATACTTTCAGATAGCAATATGTACTACGAGGAAAGTAAATCACAGTAATGGGACAGGAACTCTTTAGGGGAATGTGGTATCTATTTTAAGTAAGTAGGTCTGAGACAGACTGTGTCAGGTCTCATTTAACCCGAGATCTAAATGATTAAAAGGTAGTCATACAAAGATTCGGGGGGAAAAGGATTCCAATGGAAAGGAACAGCAAATACAAAGTCCTGAAATATAAATAATCCTGGCCAGTGTACATGGAATGTGAATGAGGGGGAGAGTGGTAGGAGCCAAAGTCAGATTAGGTAGACGTAGGTAGTGACTGCCAGCTGTTTACCAAAAACCTGTTTTCTCTTCTTCCTGGGATGTGACTAGTCTACATCTCCTAACTTCCCCTGAAGTTAGGTGGGATCTTGTGACTGAATTCTGGACAACAAAATAGCCAAAATGAAGGTGCTACTGTATTTCAGGGCCAAGGCTTTTAATGTGTGAGTGTTTTCCCTGCCCATACTTTCTCCCATCTGCAAGACACAGATAATAACTAGGCCCTAGGGAATGGCAGAACCGTAAGAGAAAGCTACCCACTGACTGCGACACACCTTTGAACTGTTATGTGAGTGTGAAATAAACTTTTGTGTTTGAGCCAGTTAAGCACTTTTGGGTCATTTATTACCACAGCCTAGCTTAGCCTATCGTGACAAATACAAAGCTTGATCACGTAGGGCCTTGTAAGCTTTGTAAGGAGTTTGAATTTTATTCAACCTGCAGTGGGAAAACACTGGAAGCAAGGAAGTGATACAACCTGATTTTTTATTTATAAAGAGCATTCTGGCTACTGTATAGCACTGGACGGTATGGGAGCAAGAGTGGACAGAAAGAGACTGCTGGAGACCACAGTAGTTATCCAGATGAGAGAACAGTGGCTTAGACTAGGTGGTAGCCATGGATATGGTAAGAAACTGTCAGATTCAGGATACACTTCGACAGTAGAGCCGTGAGTTCCTGCTGGTAAGACTGTATGTGGGTTATGAGAGAAAGAATAATCAAGAATAACTTCTGGGATTTTAGCTTGAGCAATCAGGTTCATGGTGGTGCCATTAAGGAAGACTGATAAAAGTTGAAAAGGAACAGAAGAGATCTAACAGAGAGTGGGAGGAATCAATGGTTCTCCTTTTGCTGTTTTATTTGAAATGCCTATGAAATCTCCAAATGAAGATGCTAAGTAGACAGCTGGGTTATGAGTCTGGATCCCAGAAGGCAGGGACTGAAGATACATATTTTGGGTTCATCATCATAAAGATAATATTTGAAGCCATGGGCCGTATTTGCTTTCTCTATTCTCCCACAAGACAAAATTCAACTCCTCAGCCTGTCATTAGATGGTCCTCTATTACTCTGCTTTAACCCACCTTGCCCCCCTCCCTCTACCTACACCTTGTCACGTGGTTCCGCCTGCCTCTGCTGTCCTACCCTCTCCACTATCCAACTACAGTGAGTCCTCACTTAACTCGTCAATAGGTTCTCGGTGACTGTGACTTTACGCAATACACATAACAAAACCAATTTTAGCATTGGCTAATTGATATAAACAAGAGTTAAGTTCCTACGGCATATTTCTAATAACAAAAACATCACCAAACTTCTAATATTAAACACTGAATAAACGTGAGCTACACATACACTTAAGAACAATTAATAAAAACAAGTAAGATGATTATTTACCCAATTTTTGGTGAATCAGTGAGTGATGGTGGTTACAGTCATGGTGGGTTAAATCCAAGAGTAACTGTTTGCAAAGCAAAAATTATAAGGGGCACCTCCTACCACCACGCAGTTCAAAATAATCACACATATGGTGGGCTTACTGAGCACTTTCAGATCATCATGCATTTTGTATGACTATTGTATACTTTATGAATTTTTATTTCATAATAATTTGTATTCATTCATTCAATTTCAAACCCATTTATTCCAGTTCAGGGTTGTGAGTGGCCAGAGCCTATCCCGACAGCTGAAGGTGCAAAGCCGGAACCAACCCTGGACAGGGCACCATTCCATCGCAAGAGGCACTGACATGCACCCCCACACTCAGACTGGGACCACGCAGACATGCCGGTTTACTGATAGGCGTAGCTGTGGGATGTGGGAGGAAACTGGAGTGCCTGGATAAAACCCACACGGACACGGGGAGAACATGCAGCTCCACACACAGTGGCCCCAGCTGGGAACCAATTTTCTTCCTCATCAACATTAAAACAAAATGATGTTATTCAAGGACTTGCTGTCCTACCCATTCGTTAAGGTCCATATCAGAACCTCCTCTGTCAAAATTTTCCTAACACTACTCTAATTTTAGGTAATCTCTCCATTTTCTGGATTTGCATAATCATCATTTTCTACATATCTAATCTAGAAAAGACAAAAATCACATTTGCCACAGGCCCTCTCATCTATTAATGTTAGTGTCTTAAATCTTAATTTTCACATATTTGTTCCTTGATTCTCCAGTTAGGTGTTTCCTAAACAAGACAAATCACATCTTACCCTTCTTTATATTTCCTACAGGACCCTAGTATAATGCCACGCGTATGGTGAGTATTCGGTGAGTATTTATTTGACTTGACATCTTTTAAAAGGCAATGAAGTAGTTAAGACTTAGGAATATTTTCACCAAAATGAAAGAAAGCAAAACTCTTAAAGAGGCAGACTTCAATCATTTGGTAAAACCACTTATTTAAATTTAACAGCTCATTCTCCAACGAGGCTGACAAATAAGGCATTAACTATTTAAACTGTAACAATTTAGTTCATAGTGAACTTACCTATATCAATATCAGTGAACCCTTCTGCACTTATTGCATCCATTGTGCTTTTGTCTATTGTGTCTAGACAAAGACTAGCAAGCTGAGGTTCATCAAATAATCGAGCCTAAATATATAAAGAAATAGTCATTTTACTATCACAGTTATTTTACCTTCAGGCTGTACATATTCAGCTCTGTTGACATTTAATAGCACAAACACTAAATGCATGGAAGTATTCATGTTGGGTTGTGCAGAAACCTGAGAATACTGCCAGTTAATTAACCACACCATAAATGACATTTTGACATGACTGATGACTTCATTTAATTTTAAAGTAAAATTCATTTTAAAGGATTCAATAACTCAGATACTACTGAATAAAAAAACATTTCTAAACTAAACAGTTATCTTGTGTTTTATGGGGGAGAGAAAACAGGGTTAAATGCACTGGCTTTAATTTTTTTAATTTAAACATATTTAATTTATATTTTAAATTTTTAAAATTTTATTTATTTTAAGAGACAAGGTCTCACTCTGTTGCCCAGGCTAGAGTGCAGTGGCGCAATCATAGCTCACTGTAACCTCGAACTCCTGGGCTACAGTGATCCTCCTGACTCAGCCTCCCAAGTAGTTGGAAGTACGGGTGCACGCCCCCACGCCTGGCTAATTTTTTAAATTTTTTTTAGAGATGGGGTCTTGCTATGTTGCCCAGGCTGGTCTCAAACTCTTGGCCTCAAGCAATCCTGCCACTTTTGCCTCTGAAAGCACTGGGATTACAGGTATGAGCCACCATATCTGGCCAAAAAAAATTTTTTTTTTTTTGAGACAGAGTCTCCCTCTCTTGCCTGGGGCGAGTGCCATGGCGTCAGCTTAGCTCACAGCAACCTCAAACTCCTGGGCTCGAGCAATCCTACTGTCTCAGCCTCCCGAGTAGCTGGGACTACAGGCATGTGCCACCATGCCCGGCTAGTTTTTTTTCTATATATGTATTTTCAGCTGTCCAATTAATTTCTTTCTATTTTTGGTAGAGACGGGGTCTCGTTCTTGCTCGGGCTGGTCTCGAACTCTTGAGCTCAGAACGATCCGCCCGCCTTGGCCTCCCAGAGTGCTAGGATTACAGGCGTGAGCCACCGTGCCCGGCCATCTGGCCAAAATTTTTAAAAATTTATATATAAAATAAATAAGTAGAAATTTTAAAAGATAGGGTCTTGCTATATTGCCCAGGCTGGTCCTGAACTCCTGAACTTAAGCACTCTTCCTGCCTCAGCCTACCAAGTAGCTGGGACTACAGGATAGTAGAATATTTTTGAAAACTTATACAATACTCAAATATATTTGAAAATACACTTCTTAGATTATATACTGAGCCTGTTTATATTAATTTGCTTTGTCAAATTTTAAATAAATTTTAGCACTAAATAATAAAAAAGTTGTGTTAATTCCTTTTTATGCAATTTTCCCTTAAAATTTTTTTTATTTGGAATTTCAAATTTATAGAAAAGTTGCAAGGATGGTGCAAAGAGCACCCATATACCCTTCACCAAAATTTACCTGTCTAAATGTTATTTATCTAGCATTTTGCCTCATCTGTTTTATCATTTCCTCTTTCTCTCTCTGCGTATACACACAGGTATACACACATATGTATGTGTGCATATGTATCTCCTTGGAGTGGGGGGCAAACCATTGAAGAGTAAGTTGTGTACATTATGGCCGTTTGCCCTTAAATTTCCTAAGAACAAGGATATTCTCTTACACGGTCATAGTAATTAACTTTGATAAATTTAACATTAACAATATTAAATTTATTAATTTAATAAATATTAATTTAACAATATTTTTATCTAATCTACTGACTATATCTCAGTTTTGTCATTTAATAAATGCCCATAATGTTTTTTGTAATATTTTTCCTTCTAGTACAGGATCCAATCTAGGATCACAGTTCATGCATTTTTACAGTATAAAACATACTAATATTTTTATAAAGTAAAATTCTAATATTAGCAGATAATTGGCCAACTCAACTATATTTTTAGTTTTTTGTTGTTGTTTTTTTTTTTTGAGACAGAGTCTCACTCTCTTGCCTGGGGCGAGTGCCGTGGCGTCAGCCTAGCTCACAGCAACCTCAAACTCCTGGGCTCGAGCAATCCCACTGTCTCAGCCTCCCGAGTAGCTGGGACTACAGGCATGCGCCACCATGCCCGGCTAATTTTTTCTATGTATATTTTTAGCTGTCCAATTAATTTTCTTTCTATTTTTGGTAGAGACGGGGTCTCGCTCTTGCTCAGGCTGGTCTTGAACTGCTGAGCTCAGAACGATCCGCCCACCTCGGCCTCCCAGAGTGCTAGGATTACAGGCGTGAGCCACCGCGCCCGGCCTTATATTTTTGGTTTTTATGTAAAAATTGATCTTTCACTCTAGGAAAAACAATTTTTTGTAAAAATTATTTTATTCAGGGTAGCAATTGTCAGTCACTCCTTAGATTACTAAACACATGTAATATCGAGTTTCCTATGGAATCTATTGCTGCTACTTAGAGTAAAATAAATTTTCTCACAATTGACTTTGACTCTGGCATTATCTCCTCTCTATAAATCATGGCAGGACAGTATACTGGCACTTTGTTTTAGAGTGAAGCTGGCATAGGCCCCCTCAAGTAACTCAGCATGCTCAGTTCAAATGACTCACTTGGCAGGAACAAGAAGTTCACATGACAATTTGTGGACTAATTCACATGACCCCACCAGTAAAAATTTTGATGTGATATTGGGTTCTCAGACCAAGACACTGAAAAATTCCTTTTTTCTCACAGTGACACCTGTTAACCCTTGCTGCTAACAGTGTGGCCCAAAACACTGGTGTCATCAGAAAGCCTGTTAGAAATGCAGACTTTCAGGCCCCAGCAGAACCAGAATCTGCATTTTAATTGCTAAAGTTTAGTTTATTGGTTTCTGAATTTTATAACTGAATTTTAAAATAAAAGTAGTTAAGTGATCCTCTCTTACACACATTAAAACCCCTTGGACGATAAAGAATCTTATGGATATCAATGTATTTACTAGATTTTTATAACAAGTTCAAAAGAGGAAAAAATGCAGGAAGATACTGCTTATTAGTTGCATGACTTTGGTCAAGTTATTCCACCTCTCTGTGCCTCAATTTCTTTACTTATAAAATGGTGATAGTAAGAAAGTTACTTTGAACACCTATACTTCATAAAGTTATTGTAAGTATTAAATGAATTAATGTACACAAAGTACTGAGGAAGGTACCTGGCACACAATTATCACTCAATACATTTTGCTACTATATTCATCAATATCACCACACCTTAAGGACTGTTGTTGGTTTAAGGTTGAGACTTAGTTTTACCACTGTTGTATAATGTTCAATAAGGTATTTGCTTCTGTAAGCTTCCAGTTTTCATCTTTAAAATGGAGATAATAGTTAACTACATCAGAGTCACAATGAGGAGCAAATGGGTGATATGTGTGAAGGGGTTAGCGTGGTGTCTGGCATACATGGAGTTCTGTAACTGCGTCCAAGAACAAGTGACAGCAGAACGTTCTTTGTTCTGTTAACTACAAATACTTAATGACGCAGATTTTCTTTTTAAAGGTACCAAATATTTTCTACATGATAGATGAACACTGAACTAGAAAACATGAGCTCTGGGCCCTGGCCCCACCTCATCTAGTGTGAGTTAATTAGCCCAGGTTTTAGCTTACCCATTTGTAAAATGAGAAGGTTATACTAGGGGTCATCAGCAATTATTTCCAGTACTAACATCAAATAGGATTATATTTTATAACATAGAATTTTTAAAACAATTTGTTCAAGAGTATTACAACATTGTCTAAAAAGAAAACATTTATTTACATGCAAAGTATGAAGCTCAGATTACAGGCATTTAACAAACGCTAAATAATATATGTTATGGACTGGTTAACGGTTCTATAGGTATGTGCAGTTTGCCAAAATTCATTAGACTGTACACTTATAACATGTGCAATTTTTTGTATGGATATGTAATACATCAATTATATTTAATGAAAATTTTTTAAAATGTCAAAGAAAGCATATTTCATATTAATCTAAAATTCTAACTCCTCCAGGAGTGGATAAGTGATCTTCCAGATACAGGTCCGAAGATAGTGAATCTTAAGACTTTTCTGGACTTAAACTATTTGGTCTTTATTCTAGATCCAGAAAAACTGAGAATGAAGATATCCCAGAAAAATCTCATGCTTTCATACTGTCAATCACAGCCGGAACAACACTGGATCTTAATCTCCGGCTCCAATCCCAAGTAGCTATCCAACCTTGAGTCAAAACACCCCACTTACATAAGGCTTCAGCTTCCTCACCTATATGATCCAGCAATGTATTAACTCTAGTATGCTTTTCAATTCTAGAATCTCGTGAAACTGATATATTTCCCTGAATGGTATAATTATATATACTTTAAAATTATGGTTAGAATTCTCCAAGAAATATTAAACATTCATATATAGTTATGCTTATACTTCAATTTTTAAGCTACAATGATTTATACCTTAGCTACATTTACTTACCTGAGTAAGTAACATAAAGGCATTATCCGCCCTAAGATGTTTGGTGAGAAATTCCACACAATGTGCTTCCAAGGCTGGGACTGCATATTTCTTGGCAGTATAAAGAGTGGTCATAACTGTTTCTGGGCCAATTTGAACTTCATCTGAATACAGAAATCTGAAAAGCAATTGGGAAATTTGCGGAGATGATGTTTTAGATAAGCAATCCGGCAGAGTTAAACCTGTGAGGAATATTTTAAAACATAATAAGCAAACAGAAAAACAATCTGAAATTTGTCCCAGACTTTGCAGTCTACAGGGCATTTGTGCACACATCACCTCATTTCATTTTTAATCCTCACAATTTTACAGAGGAGACTAAGGGTAAGTGAAGACCATGAGACAAACCCATGTCTCTAAGCCAACTCTTAACTCTTCAGAGTTCTTGTTAGCACCCCACAGCTGCTTAGGACAATAGTGGTTCATTCATCTCTGCCTCATCAAAAGACGTTCACTTAAGTATAAATCTACAGGTAGCTAAGGTCGCATCTCTACATGTCAAAATATTCATTATTTCCTAATAATAGTGCCTTCTTATTCTAGGCATCTTTTAACCTTTCATTGTTATCTCATAATTAGCATAACGACCACGATTAGAGTGCTGGGGCTTTGGAGGAATAAAGCAACTTAATAATACATTAAATGACCCCACGTTGCTATGTGCTTTGGGGTACTTAGGTCCAATTTTCTCTCAAAATACTATCTATCAGCCCAATACTCCCTTCCTCCTAGTTCACTGCTTCTAACTGCTGGGTCACTAGGAAATCAGCTTCGTGGGACGGAGATAAAGCATAACATTCTCAGTGAAGGCCTGGGCAGTTCTTATTGAACTACACTTGAGCTTTTGCGTTATCAACTTTCGGCCCGTTTCATGGCTCCTAAGAGACACTTGCTCTCACTGCCCAGCTCTCAGCTGCACTTACGACAGCTGAGGATACTGAAGTATGGCATTAAGGACAATTACTTCATTTAGCAACACTTAAGGGCATTAGAACATTTATTGTATTTCCAGGATCCAAACTGTAAAATAAAGGTTTAAGAAAATCCGCTATCTTCTTTCAGAATACTCTACTACACTGGAGTGAGGAAAGCTAAATTCTCCTCCACGGCCCTGCTCTCTACGCTTTCAACTTCCTCCTCTTTTATTCCTGTGGCCATAATCACCGCCACGAAGCAACCCGGCCAGGCATACCCCACCTTCCCACCCTAACCAAACCCTCGCATTCCTCTGGTAATATTATCCCGACGACTACCTCAAGTGGAGGTACGCTCCCCTGTATCTCAAGTTCAGAAGCGAGGGCTGCTGTTTTTCAGGATTATACTGTTTTTACTTATTTTTTTCCCCAAAACTCCTTTTAGATACCCAAATCGACCCTCGCAATGCTCACTTAACATTATGTGCCACACTCTGTGATGAGTACAGGGAACTAAAAACTAAATAAGGCACAGTCCTTCACAGCCAGGGGGAGGGACACAAACAAAAAGGAGAGAAAGTCAACATTTGTTGAGCGTCTACTGTATGACAAATGCCAATTCATTTAACCCTCCCATAAAGGAAAGCAGGCGCTGTTACCTGCAATTTAACGATTTAAAAACCAAGGCTGAGGAGACATGAGAGCGGTTCACCACAGCACACCATACCTAAGCTGCCGGTGCCATACAGTAAGGTCAACCAGGAGAAGAAAGAGACCGCTTTGCTTTGAGCCTGTTCTACTGCTTGCTAGCTATGTAACTGCTAGCAGGTTGTGTGCCTCTCTAAAAAGAGATGAGAATAACAGTACTTCATACTGTTGTCATGAGCATTAACATAAGTTAAAACACAAAGCATTCTGAATAGTGCCTAACAGAAAAATCTGCCTCGGTAAACATTGGCTGTGTATTTGTACATTGTCTCATTTTTACTGCTGTTTTCCTCTGCGTTTTGCAAGATTTCCTTGCTGTTATCTTCTGGTGCTCTCCTATTTTTCACCCCAGCAATCATGTGTTTTAATTTCCAAGAATTTTTGCTTCTTTCTTGATGGTTCCTTTTTTCTCCATAGGATGTCTTAGTTTTACGGATGCAAAAGTTTTAGTTTTATGGATGGATCTCAAGTCTCCAAGATGATATTAACCAAAATTTCAAAAGTTCCCTTCTGTTCCCTCAATTACCTGTTTCCTTGACAATCAGCTATTCTGTTTATCTTGGTCTTTGTCATTCATGCTCTGATTTTCCTTATATGTCAAATGATTAATGACTATCTCCAAGTTCAGTACTCTAGCAGTTGGTCTGTTTTCAAGATAAAACTATCTCCAAAATGGAACGGTTGGCTGGCAGCTCTGTGCACGTGGAAGGCTTGTTGACTGGCACTTTGTATTACGCTGGGAAGCCGGCCTGCGGTCAGGGACCCCTCAATGCCATTGTGAGGAGGGCTTAATCATGAGGTCCCAAAGACACACCAGCAGTCCTAGTTCTTCCTAGGCAGTCTGTTCAATTTATTTAGAGGAGCTTGTCATTTGCCACAGGGAGTTCGTCTGCGAGAGCTGGTTGAGGGGATGGTCTATGCGCAAGCTTTAAATTAATTTCCAAGTTGTAGCACTGCCTTCTCATTTCCATCCTCCTGACTTCCAACTCTTAGCCTAGAACCTTGCTGGCTTCTGCCAAGAAAGGCAGGCCCCACCTCGCCTGCAGCTTTGAAAGCTCTGGATTCTAGGCTCCAGCTTCATCCACTCTAGCTCATCCATTACCCGGCTTCCAGCTGCTCCCTACACTGTTGGTCCTTCCAACCTGTCTTTTTCTCCTCACAGTAAGTCTTTACGCTTGCCTTAATTTTCTGCAGGCAAAAATTACTGGAGTTGTGAAACACAAAGCGGAAATGTGGGGACTTTATCACATTTGCCTTTGTGTCTGAGTAGTTTCAAACTTAAAAAGCGCCACAAAGTTGAAGTACATGCTTTTATGAGAATCTGTAATTGGGGGCTCTGACTTAGGGAGATCTGGAAAAGCTTCTTAGAGGAATTTCTGCTTGAGATAAGATCTAAAATATGAAAAGAGGGTGGGGAAGAACATGCTAGCAACAAGAGAGAATTGTTTTTAGACTATTTTGTATGAGATCCCTGTTATGGTATAGAGTGTGAAAAGTGATTATTGAGAGATTGAATTGAGTTAAATTGTGAGTTTTTATTAGTTGGTCAGTGACTATTTTTTGTATTGTTGAGAGGTAGTAGCATAGAGAGTAGTTTAGAGCTGAAAAGGTGAGAAGACTTCATATTAATTTGGAGGGGGCTATGTGACATTAAATATGATATAGTGGAACAAAAATAATTATACTATATATTTTATAGTTATGAGGTCTGGGACTTGTTTTAGATTATTTGTCTGGCCTTGTGACTGATTATAATCTTGGAGTAAGCAAGGTTATAGAAGTAGATAGTATCAGTTAAGGCAGGGAGCATTTTTTGGGGGGTGAGGCAAGTACAGTAAATTTTTATTGTAGATAGCTGGGGGGTTTATATAATTAGTTATAAGGTTATTGTTTATAGAGTATAGATTATTTTTATTAAGGGTGAGGTTTATAAAGTATAAGTTTTTTATTTTATAGATAGGAATGAGTCTTGAAACAGTGTTTTTATAATAATTTTTTATATTTTTGAGGTTTA
Organism: Indri indri; assembly: GCA_004363605.1. Lineage (NCBI taxonomy): Eukaryota > Metazoa > Chordata > Mammalia > Primates > Indriidae > Indri > Indri indri. Next base: position 1,488 of record RJWJ010009060.1, on the reverse strand, counting down.
TTATATTTTTATTGGTTTTTTTGTGTAATTAAATCTTTGATGTTGTATTTATAAATTATTTTTATAGATGTGATAATGGGTGCGAAACACCATTAACTTGACATTTTGGATATGTTTTTGTATATATGTTAAAAGGCAGTTAATTATATATGGGCCAATTAATAATGTTAATAAGAATAAGATCAGAGGCCCTGTTATTGTGGACAACAGAGTATTTAACTAAGAGGATTAAGTAAATAGGTTTTTATATTAATTATTGTTTTCTGATAGTTTTTTAAAATTTTATTATGTATTTGTGATAAGCTCTTGTGAATTATGTCTGAATGGTTAGTATAGAAACAGTAAGTTTTTTTTAGGGTAATATATAAGTTTTTTTGTTTTAAAAATAGTAAGTTTAGCCTTTTTTTATTTTGTAGAACTATTTTAGTCAGGGAATTTGTTGATTGTTTTAAATAGTTAATAGATTTTTTAAAGTTATTTAAATTAATATTAACCTGGCGGCTTAGTATTTTAAAATTTTGATTTGCAGTTATTAGAGTAACTGTATTTATAGTAGTTGAACCTGTGATTTTTAGCCTCATTAACAATGGTATTAATATTGGGATGGTTTGTTTTTTTAATCTGGGTGTGATTGATTTAGCAGTGTTTTGTGATTTTTGTAGTTGCTGGGGTGGTGAGAATAACTGGTAGGGGTTTAGTTTATTGGGGTTTTAATGTTGTTGGCTGAAGTATTTTTATTTAAATAAGGTTTTTAGGCTGTATTTGGAATGAAGTTTTGTTAGAGGGAGAGTTAGTAGGTCTAGGGTGTGTAACCCTTATTAAATCTTGAGTTTGTTGGGCATTGGACTGTAAAGCCTGTAAGGACTTAAGAAGGGAATGGTTGTTTAACTTTGTTATTTTGGTTTTTTTTCAGTTTAGGTATGAGTGGGGGAGGTTGACCAAATATAATTTTATATGGGGTTATTTTTTTATATATGGGGTATATTTAACTTTTAATAAGGTAAACGGAAGGAGACTTATCTAGTCTTTGTTAGTCTTTATTTTTAGTTTATTTCAAGCTTTTTTAGAGTCTTATTTGTCTTGAATTTTGAGGTTTATAAATATAATGTAATTTTTAATTAATTTGTAGCACCTGAGCCAGTAATTGAGTTGTTTTAGCGATGAATGCTGGGCCATTGTCGAATCTTAATGTTAGTGGGAGGTTAAATTTAGAAACAATTTCAGTTATTAACTTTTTTATAACTATTTGTGTTGTCTCTGACTTTGTTGGAAAAGCTTTTGTTTATTTGGAGAAGGTGTTTATAAGCATAAGTAAGTATCAGTATTTATATTTGTCTGGTTTTATTTTTGTAAAGTTTATTTTTTAGTGTTTTTTTGGGACTTGCCCCCTTAGTCTAGTTTTTGGAGGGGGGTTAATTTTTTTATCTGAGTTTATTTGAGCATAGGTGAGACATTTTGTCATCATTTGTTGGGCTATCTGGTGTAGTC
>RJWJ010009059.1:0-51223 GCA_004363605.1 Indri indri | reverse complement strand
TGTTTTTCTTTTAACACGTATGTGTGTAAAAGCTTTGTAACCCCCAACTACCAATAAATTCACTGATTCATTCATTGTTAGTCACCAAGTACCCAGCAGGGACTGTCCCAGTGAAAGACAGAGGCAGCTGTGAGCTATCACACAGGTTACATTTTCATGGGGTGTATTTATTATAAGCATTTATAGATGCCAGGTACCAGGTTGCAGTTGCTTCTACATATAATATCTCACTTTAGTCCCCCTCCAAACTCTGTGGCTATTATCATTTTGCAAATGAAGGAACTGAAGGTACGAGGGTTATAACATACCTGCACTTGCCAGTACGTGGCTGAGCCAAGATCTGAACCTGCAACCTCCTGCTCTAATTCTAGCCTGCATTTTACCACACCGCAGTGGCCTTGATGAGTGCTGAGAAGTCAGTGCTGAGAAGTCAGTGCTGAGTTCTACCGCCCACCTGCCCACCTGCCTGGGAAGCACAGTGAGTCCAAGTAAATCTGACTCTACATGAGGGTTGGGAGGGAGCAGCATGGGGCTGGGGTGAGAAACCACAGAGGGGAGCAGGGGCACGGGGGAGAGGGCAGGAGATAGATGCTGAGGGGCTGAGACTAAAAGACCAGGGAATGGTTCGAGCCATTTGTTTTCAAACACTGGAGACCAGCGAATCCCGACATCCTTCCCATCCCTGGCCCCAACCTTCCTCTCTGACTCACAGTCCACAGTGTGTGGGACGCCTTACTGCTTTCCCTCTCCCCTATATGTTAACCTCTTTTGAATGGTTACCACTTGTCCTTTTCCTCCTCATCCAACTTATGTCTGGGTCAGGACGTAGGACTCTGCTACTCTAATGCTCTAATACTCTGCTAGAACGTGAAGCCCCACACTCATGTAAAGCCCCCTTTCCTTGGAGCTTCCAGGGTTCTGGCTGGCTGATGAAATGCTGTTCCTACAGCATGGTTAGGACCCCTCACTTCCCCCAGGTGTGGTCTTCCTCTTTATCCTCAGGCCCCTGCCATCATCCTGGAAAACGTCAGTGACCCCTGCATAACTCATCCAGCATCCCAGCCTTTCAGCCCTCTGACACCTGCAGCTCCTGAGAGACACCTTAAATCAGGACCCTGAGCATCAGCCTGGACCTTGTCACCACCTTGACCTTCACCTTGGATATTCACACACTCCCCTTTCTGGGCACAACCTTCTATCCTCCAGCTGTCTCACAATGTCGTTGCCCCTGCATCAGCTCAATTCTCCAGTCCAGACCACTAACTCCTTTTGCTCCAAGCCTTTGGTCTCCTTCTGTCTTCACCTCCCTTCTTACCCAACCTAAAGTTTACCCCTTTTCTTCTTTTGTTCTACAAGGGGTCTTCAAAACGGTTGTGGAAAATGCATATTATAAAAAAACTGTGCATGGATTTCACATTTTTTGCACCAAAATAAAGTCATACCAACTTGTTACAACATGTCTGAATTTATTATAAACATTTATGTATTTATTATAAGCATTTATAAATGCCATGTCTGAACAGGATCTAGTCAAACTAGTGCCTCAAAGGCACTAACAAGAGTAAGACATCAGTTTGAAAAAAGCCCCTATCAGAGAAACGCGAATTCTGCTGAAATGGAAGCAAGAATAAGTATCAAATTCATGGCGAAGCTTGGGTAAACAATAGTGAAATCATTAATGCTTTACAAAATGTCTATGGGGATAATCCCCAAAGAGACCAGCAGTTTACAAATGAGTAACTCATTTTAAGAAGCGATGAGGCGACAGTGAAGATGGAGCCTGCAGCGGTAGACCATCCACATCAATTTGCGCGGAAAAATTCACCTTGTTCATGCCCTAATTGAAGAGGACCAATGATTAACAGCACAAACAACAGCCAACACCATGGTTTTTGTTTGCTTACTTTTCAATGTACGTATTGCTAATTCTCCCCAAAACTCTCCATCAAAGTATAACTTTCCTCTCACAATTATAACCTGTAAAATTACACCTGTTTCCTTTTGTTTTCTTGAAGCCATTATTCCTGGACCCTCAATTCTCCATTTTATTCTAGACTGGTCATTTCTAGGGCTGTTGTATGACTGACATCGTGGGGTTCCCCTTCATCATCATTCTGGGAAATTCCTTTGCCTCTTTCCCATGTTGGGGTCCTGTTTTCTGGACCCCCATGTGTACCTCTTTCTTTGTCTGCTTCCTTACTTCGGTAGAGCACATTATTTTTAGTTTCTGGAGAAAGGTGCACAGGAGGTAAACTACCTGACACCTTCCATGGCTGAAAATTTCTTCATACAGTTGATTGTTTGCCTTAATGCAGAATTTTATTGTGCTAATAATTTCCCCCAGAAATGTGAAGGCATCTCTCTTTTAGCTTCCAGGGTTGCTATTGACAAGCCCAATGCTAGTCTCAATCTCAACCTTCTGAGTGTGATCTATTTGCTCTCTTGGGAAACTCTTGGTACCCTCTCCTTTTCCTCTTCCCCAGTGCTGTGAAATTTCATGCTGATGTGTCTTGGTGTGGGTCTTTCTTTAATCTATTTTGCTGGACAATTGGTTGGCCTTTCTAATTTGTAAACTCTCATTTTACGGGTCTAGGAAATTTTCTTGAAATGTTGCTCTGATTACTCTGTTCTATTTTTATGGAATTCCTAATATTTGTGCTCCACATATATAATACATACACACATATATATCCATATCTATACACACATATATGTATATCCTGATACACATATATATGACCTGATATATATATATATACACACACACACACACACAACTATATATCCTGATACATATATAACCTGATATATATATATATATATATACGCGCACACACATATATGTACACACATATGTTGTATATGTATGTGTATATATCAGGTCATATATATGTGTATCAGGATGTGTGTGTGTGTGTGTGTGTGTGTGTGTGTGTATCTCCAACCTATTCACGAATGTTCCTCTTCGGATATCTCCCTTGCACATCACACTCAATAGGCCCCAAATTGAACTCATTGTCACCTAACGAAACTTCTTACTCTTATTTTCCCTAACTCAGTAAATGTGCTTGCTGCCCAAGCCAGAAATACCGATCTTGTTTTCATCTCCTCCCTCTTTCTCATTTCTTTATACTCAACAAAATGCCAAATCGTGTGAAATTTACATTCTGTGTCTCTTAAATTTAGTCCACTTTTTTTCATGGTCGCTGCCATTTCGTCATTCAGACCAGTGCCCCTTCTCCTGCAGACTCTGCGGCGGCCTCCCACTTCCCCGTCTCCAGTTAACTCTGCTCCAGCAACTCCTGCAGACCTCAGCCCAGAGGTCTCTGGTTGCTGCCATAATGCCCTGGGGCCACACCTTTATTACACTAGGGGTTGAATGCCTTTTTACCTGTCCATATTCCCCACTAGACAATCCATTCCGTGAGAATCGCCCACTCAGTAAAGATTGTAAATAAATGAGTTGGTTATTATTATAACTAATCATGTTCTTCCTGCATGGAAAATGAAATCAACCTTGAGATTAGGTGAATTCCTGACTTGTGAAACCTCTCCTTATTTTGTCCTTCTTATTTCTTCTCCACCCCTCTCTCTCCCCACATAATAAACAGGCAAGTTGTAAATGATTAATGAGAAATCACTGTACACACCGCTTGAAACAAAATGAGCAAAGCTCTGAATATGATGGATTTGCAGGATGAAAATAATCCAGTTCTCCTGGGGAATCAGGACATTGCATGATCTATTGGGTACTACAAAATGTGAATAAGTAAGTAGTGGTGAAAAAAATACTTTGTATTTTTGAAACTACCCAAGTAGATATTTGGGTTTTATTCATTGTGATAGTTTTAGTTAAGTAAGCCAAAATGAAAGAAATGATCTAGATCATTTTCCTCATTCCACCCAATAATTTACTTTCACATTAATTCAAGAGCACAACAAAATCGTGCTTTTTTAGAGCTAACATTTTCCCCCTATAAATATTATAAAAAATCCCTAACATGCTCTATTTAGTCTTAAGTAAGTGTCTTCATGTTAATGTCCTGCAGTTTTACTCCAAAGGCTGCATCACCTTGTTTTATTTTCTGAACCATTCTTTTCTTGAAAGAGCCCAAGCATTCCTTCTATTCATTTATTCACCATATATATTGGGTGGCTCCACTGTCCTTGATATGTTATCAGATGTTGGAGATTCCAAAGTGAAAAGATGAAATCCTTGTTTCTAGAAGTTCATCAATTAGTGGGACATGTAAACAGGTAATGACAAGATAATGCAGCAAGTGCCAGCCCAGAGGTCTGGATAAAGATTTCTCTCTGGGAGCTGGGTGGAGGAGCCAGGCCAGGATTCACAGAAGAAGGTTATGTTGTGGCTGAGACGTGAAAAATCCAGAAGATTTGCCAATAAGGAAAGGGTACTTCAAGGAGGGGTATTGTGTGCAAAGGTACCAGGTGTAAAGGGACAGCCCGTCAGGGAGAGCAGGGTGGGGATGATCCTGGGGGTCTCTTCCTCAAGCCCAGCCTACGTTGTCTCTAGCCTCCAGGATGTCCGACTTCACCAGACCTCCCATGTGTCTGAACCCCCCTGAAAATCCAACTTATGGCCCAGTATGACTACTGTTTAATTAAATACTTATTGCACTATTTTTTGCCTCCTTTTTTTTTTAATCAATGGCAAATTTTGGGATTGAGGTTGCCAATAAATGGAAATGACTAATAAACAAATAGAAAGTAAATAGGAAATTAAACCATTTTTGGCTGCTATTGCTTATAGTTTTAAGTAAGTTATCCAGCTAAGATGTCAGATCAAGACTCAGCCATCAAAGGTACATAAATATTTAAATAAGTTATTTCCTTTCTTACAAAAGGATACATATTCATCAGAGAAAAGTGAAATAATATACTTTTTCTTCATTTGCATCATATTCTTGCCCAGCCATACCACTATGAACCCACTGAAATGTATTAGTTCAGACCATATTACATGTATTTATGACTTTTTCTTAATAAAATACTATATAGTTTTAAACCTTTTTTACTGTGAAATATCATACTCAAGACTTATCTGTACAATTTAATAAATAACTGTAAAGCAAACAGCTATGGAGTAGCTACCCAGGTGAAGAATGACAACATTAGGACATCATTAGCAGTCCAGAAATGTGCCAGGTCTTTCCCGTTTGAGGAGACCACTGTCAAGAATTTGTGGTTATCATGTATTGCTTTTGTTCATAGCTTTATCACTACACATGCACCCTTAGCAATATCCTTAAGTCTGTTTATAACTTTTATATCAATGAAATCACACTGTCTGGATTCTGTGGCCTTGCAACTTTTACTAAACATTGTACTGCAATTCTCGTCCACATTGTAGCACGTAGCTCTCATTCACTCACATTGCCAAATTGTGATCCACTGTGTGCGTGTATCACAAGGTATTCATTTATTCTATCATTGATGGAAGTCTGAGTTGCTGCCACCTCTGGTTTTTAGCACTTATTAAAAATGCTGCTTTGAAAAGAATTGTACCTGTCTCCTGGTACGCATGTGTATGAATTTTTCATATACCTATGAGTGGAGTCCTTAAGTTATGGCACATATGAAACTTTATTAGATAACACGACACTGTTTCCCAAAGTGGCTGTGTCCATTCCTCATTTCCCACCAGAACTGTATGAGAGTTCTTCTTGCACATCATCACCAATGTTTAGAAGGTCAGATTTGAAAAATGTTGCCATTCTGATGAGTGTATACCTCAGTGTGATTTGAATTGCACTTTCCTGATTAATGATAAAGTTTAGCACCACTTTAATACGTGTATTGGTCATTTGATTTTTTTACTTTTGTGGAGTGTTGGCCAAATCATTTTCTTCTTTTTTGTCTGCTATTCTGTGCACTTGTAACTTGTAAGGGTTGCAGTATAATTTTGTAACCTTTTTAAAAACTTGATATGATCATCGTTCATTACAATATTCATCTATAATAGTTTTTCAAATGGGAACTAATTATTAACTTAGTAGTTTAAATGATGGCTCACCATTGAGAGAGCAGCCACTATAAAATAGAAATGGTGATTATAAATACCAATTATTTTCAAGTTGGAGGTGGAAGTAGGCAAAAGACACAATGGGGAGGTTCTTTAGCATATAGTGAAGGGCCTAGATACCCAGCTCTACTGTGTCTTTAGCTGTGTGACCTCAGTCCGCTTATTCAAACTCTCTGAGCCTTGGTTTCCTCCTGTGTAGATGAGTGGTAATAATAGTAGCTACCCCATAAGGTTATTGTGAGAATAAATGGGACAGTGCATTAAAAGTGCTCAGCACAATGCCAGGCACTTATTAAGCACACAAAATGGTACTTATTAGCAATATTAATGATTGTAAATATTTTCTTAGACCCTTCTATGGTCTGAATGTTTGTGTCACTCCAAAATTCATATGTTCAACCCTAATCCCCAATGTGATAGTATTAGAAGGTGGGGCCTTTGGAAGGTGATTATATCATGAGAGTGGAGCCCTTGTGAATGGGATTAATGTCCTTATAAAATAGGTCCAGAAAGCTTGTTTGCCCCACCTACCAGGTGAGGACACAGCAAAAATGTGCCAAGTATAAGGAATGGCCCTCTCGAAATTGAATTTTCCAACGCCTTGATCTTGGACTTCCCAGTCTCTAGAACTTTGAGAAATAAATGTTTGCTGTTTATAAGCCAATAGTCTATGGTATTTTGTTATAGCAGCCTAGAAGAAGAAGAAGGGTGAACCAGGAGCCCTTAGGGCAGAGTCTGGCATGTAACACGAAGCAATCAACTGCAGAGATCATGCTCATGAGGATGTTGGTGGTCATTTGTTGTTGCCATGCAAGCAGTAAGTCCATCCTGAATGAGAACTGGTTGCTGGGCAAGTGACTGGAGGTGGAAAGGCGAGGAGAAGGGCATAGCAGACAAGGGGAACAATGTGAGTGAGGAAGGCACAGAGACATAACGTGGCGTGGCTCACTCAGGGAACTGGTGGTGCGAGGTGGTGGTGTGGCGAGAGAGCAGGCTGAGGGTGGCGGGTGCAGCACAGAAAGGGCCCTGGGTGCTGGCTGGCGAGGCTGGATCTGCACCTGCAGGCAGCAGGAGCCACTAAAGGGTCCTGAGCAGGGGAGTAGCAAGGCCAGGCCTGCATTTAGAGAGGTGTAAGGCTGCCATCGGCAGTGGGGGAGGGTGAGCTGGAGGGGTTTCCACTCAGATCAGCCAGGCTGCTTGGGTGATTATGGATTAGCAAAGCATGGAGCCTGAAGTGGTTCTCAATACAAATTTGCTGATTGATGGATTAAAGATGAAAGATGTGAAGACTTTGCAATGCCCAAGAAACGTGCTGCTCTTTTCCAGTTATCTTACAGAACAGATGACTAGCATTTGTCTCCTTCTTACACTTGCAATTATTTTCTATACTCCATGAAGACTACTGTCTTCAAACACTACTGTTTTCTAATACTACACCCCATAAAGACTACTGTCTTAAAACACTTCAAATACTAATGTTAATATTTTGTATTTTTCCATGTAATATAGCTAGTAGAATATATAAATCTGGAAAGAAATGAAAAGTTTTAAAACAGTGACAGGTAATTAGAAGTTCCATGCTCATCGCATACTAAGAGATTGGGCTACACTGAGGTAGCAATTTGCATAACAATGCATTTATAGTACAGTAGACAGATTTCTGAAACATACAAATATCGGAAATCACAATGGGAAACACGGCCCTAAAAGACCATCTGCATTAATTACTGCTGGACTAGCTCTCGTAGTTCCTCAAGGCTGACAAGCAGAGTGGGCAAAATACCAGGTGTGTAACCTTCTAGCCACAATATGAGTATATACTCTTAAATGAGAGGTAGGAGTTTAGTGCCCTACTTTTCAAGAGTCTCCATGAAATAAAAGACTTCACAACAGCGTGCAGGTGGCTTAATATCAAGGTGAGTCTCAGGGTTTTATGACTTCTCCTCTGGCACTATGGGTGGGTCCTGTAACACTTTCCAAATTATCTAAAATATTATTCTTGCTGTTGTTTCAGTGAAAGCATTTGAAAGGCATAGCAGAGAAAGATAAGTGGATCTTTTCCCTTACTGGGATCCTTCTGTGACATTTCAATTTTAATAGCTAAATAGCACCCCGGGCCAATGAGGTTATTAGGGTTTTAAACCCAAGTGCCCTAAAAAATAATTCAAACTATCCCAATAAATTTTACTAGACTCATCAGTAAAATTAGAGATTAATGAAGCTGCTGTGAATTTTCTGTGCAATTTTTTTCATGCTGTCTTTTGACCATTTTACAGCTTGCAAATTCCTCCAAAAAAGGGTTGGAAGAGGAAGGTGGAGGCTGGGGAGGGGTGGTGCAGAATGTATATTTCCAAATTAACAAGGTATCTAATTGCTAGCAGCCTTAGTCCAAGATTTTAAGGGGAGGAAGGTTTGGGAAACTTCTAACTTCACAAAAAAGGAATCCATGTCGTTCGCCTGCATGGAATGCAGTTCCCCACCATCAGCGTCTGGCAACTTATATCAAACCTTCAGGTCTCTGTCTTTGTGTTTTCTGCACACTACATTAGGTCTCTACCCACATGCCTTCGTTATACACTCATTTCCCTGGCATGTCACTGAGCATAACTGTAATTAAATAATGATGTGTGTAAGTACGAGTTTCATGTTTCTCTCTCTGTGACCCCGTCAGCTCCACAGGGACGAGGACTGTGCCTGTCTCATTCATCATGATCTCCCCAGGTACCCAGCGCAGGCTCAACTCAAGGAGGGTGCTCAATAACATCTGTGGAACAAATGGAGGCCCACGAATGAATGTTCACCTGTCCTGACTCCCCGGGATGCCTGGGAGCTGACTTTGGTGTCACAGCCTGTGAGTCACAGTGCTTCCCGGCCTTCCTTCTCCCGGCCAGAAAGAACAGCGGGTGGGCCGTCCAAGACTCGCACTCGCGCGGCTCCTCTCTGTGATGCGGTGGACAGCTCCTCTCGCCAGACGTGGCACACATCATCCTCTCTTATTCTCCTGTCTCTGTGACCCCATGCAAAGGAATGCGGCTCGTGTTTCTTACTTTTATTTTCTCCCGCAAAGATTCTTTTTAAACACTTCTATTCTCCGCCAACCTCCCCTAGTCCCAAACTGACTGCTGGTTCCCCTGTTGGCTTCACGATGACAAGTTGATGCTGCGACAGCAATTCAGACTCAGCCTCAGGGAGACCACAGTCAACATCAAGCAATAACCCCATCGTCACTCGAGAGACCAGTGTCGCCTAATTGATTTGAAGCTGCCTCTTCCAGTCCCACTCCTGGAAGGTTTCTGAACATTCCTGAGTCAACAGGAGCTTCCACACTGTGAGGTGCTGCGATTTCTTTCATTGCCAGAAAATAACATGCTCCTAGAGCAGTTCACATTAAAGGAATATACGTGTTCCAAGATTCCAGTAGCAGTCAAGTGACCCTTTTCCTTGCCCTGTCTTTTCCTAAAGCTGCGTACTTTGTTTCAGCAAGCTCTTCCTCAATTTCTTTATTTAAGATGTGTCCAGGAAGGGGAGCTGATGCTTGAGCGAGCTGGAGGGAGGCAGGGAGAGCTTGGTAGAGCAGCTCTGTCTGGTGCAAATGCACATCAAAGCACTCAACGAACACATTCGATGTTGACAAGCTACTTATATTTTTAAATTATAGTATGCCCAGAGATACCTAAATTCGTGAAATTTAATTCAGAGGTAACCACCTGCAAAATTAATTTTTATGATACAAGTAGAATTTCTGTAACTCACAGAGTAGCAGCCTCTCTTTTCCCAGGGATTTTTTTTCCTTAGGTAGAGAGGAACCCTCTAATAAGATACTAGCTGCTTGGTTTCTGTAGAACTATAGGAAATCCTTCTACACCTTAGTCTGAATAAAGGAATTTTATTTTCTATAATACATCATGCCAACATGACAGAGTCAGAGGGCATACTGACCAAGAATCTATCTTCGGATCAATATTTTCAACTGGAAATATTTTCATATTTGTCACAACAGTGCAAACCAGTTAGAGGAGTCAATGGGTAAAGCCCAACTATCCATGTAAAATTACATGACTTAATGTACTAGAGATGTTGTATTTGACACATGAACAACAGAAAAGCATTTCATGAAAAGTTTGAGAAAAAGAACCACTGCAAGACCAAGACTAAGTCTCTGAAATACCTGGGATCCTTCCTTTTACACAGCCCTGCATAGGATGTTTAGTGTATATATATTTTTTATCATTAACACTAAACCCACAGCACTTTCCATTGTCATCACATTGATATCAATGAGGCAATGATCATTATTAACTTACAGGAAAACAAAATTGGAAGAGTGGATCATATTTCACACCTCCGAACATGTTCAGTACAGTGCATTAGCTCTCGGCCTGGTCTGACACCTCTGGGAGGGAGGGGTGTGGACAGACCACAGAATTATCGTAGGGGACCTGGGAAGCTGTATGTGTGGTAACCAGCAAGAAGACCTAAGTCTCTAAGGTGTATTTTTTAATCATGGTTATTTCAATACAATTTAATTAGTTGGCTTCCACCTGAGTAAGAATATTTAAGCAGCACAGCACAGAGGTTAGGTCTACAGGTTTTTAAAGTCAGACAGACCTAGGTTGATTCCCACCTGGCTGCAAAGAAGTTGTATGACGCTGGGGGAGTTACTTAATTTCTCCAAACCCCAGTTTCCTTGAGCATTAAATGAGGTAGAGTATGTGAACCCCTAATCATACCGCATGGTACATAGAGAATGCTCAGCAAATGTATCTTTTTAAAAAAAGGAAAAGAAATAAGAAAAGACTTTTATAAAATAATTTTGTTGTTTATATGCCTGGTATCTAAAACACTTATACATCCTTTCAATTAGTAACGTAGAATATTACCTGTAAGACAAATTAATGTTGACTTATTTGCCACCATAAACTGAATTGAGACGAGTCTCAGTGTGAGGACAGGTGGATGCACAGCACACGAAGACCATTTGCTTCTCTGGAGTCTCTAAACTCATGCTTACAGAGTTAGATTTCAAAACAGGCACACTCCTGGATATATTATGTTAACTTCCATAAGAAATCTCTTGAAACAACTATTATTTAATATGTATCACTGATTTAATTGATTTGTGGCTAACTGATTTGTAGCCACAGGTGATGTCAGCAAGATGGCCAACTAGGAGCCTGCAGCACTTGTCCTCCCCGCAATGACAGCCGAAGCAACAAATAAACAACTACAGCTTAATGCAACTAACTAAAGGAGAGTGTTGGAGTACATCAAAGGAATAGCAGAAACCCCGGTGAGCACAGAAACTCAGGACAGCCACGTGGAGAAGGGAAGGAAATGCTGGGTCTCCACCACCCAATCCCCCAAACAGAATTAGCTGGGAACCAGGCAGAACTTCTCCCTATGGTGAGCAAGTAAGCAAGAGGTCCCAGCAATCCCCATCAACACCTTGGACACCTGAAGACCTCACTACTGAGGTCCCCTGCAGTCCTAACAGGCACTAAGCCCGGCTGAGGGAGCTGCCTGACATCTACACAGCCGTGCTCCCCCAGAGGAGATGATGCTGTGCTCCACTCCCACGGCCCGTGCGCCTACTGCGCTCTGCCATCTTGGAACTGGAACCTCAGCTGGAGTGTCTCGCTCTGGTTGAGTAGCCCTGGTTCCCCATCACCTCTGACTAGGCCACCGCTGAACCACCCCCACCTGGCCGCGTAACGCACCCCCAAGCCAAGGGGCAAACAGCTGTTACACCCTTCCCTGTCTGCTTTTCCAGTTTCCGTATTATGCTTAGAAAGGCTTTCCCTATTCCAAAATTGTAAACTATTCTCTATTTGATTATGAGAAAAAATGATTTAAAATGTAAATTAAAGTTATTGTCAATTGTGTTTTTCAATGGACTGTTTTAAAATTCATGGAATTAAGATCTTAAAAATTTGTGCTAGGAAGTGAGTTTTTCTCTCCTGATGAAATGGCAGGCTCTTTTTTCCCCTGATTATGTTTCTTCTTTTGCCCTTAGCCAGGAAGCTCCCAGCCTGGTTTTGTCACATGCTTTTCTTCTTTCTATTACTTGGATTTTTATCTCTGTATTTGTGTTATACTGTGCCCTTTAGTGCAAACTATTTTGGATCTTTTCTGAAATGAGAAAATGAGTAAACAACAAATAAATTAGAAGGTGATTAAACATATAATAGAAAGTGATTAAATACATCATCAATAAACCAATTATATTTAATTTAAACTTTTGCAGGTCATTCTTTTCTTAGCCCATCTTACTGTGAATTCTTGGTCTACTAGAATTAATTGGAGTCCAGGTAATAAGATTAGAGGCCTATCACTCTCACTCTAATGTTAATAGGTTACAAATCTGTTTACCTTATTGTGAGTCTCTTAAGGGTTAGGGCTGTTCTAATTATTATCTTTGAATCCAAGTGCCTGTGCCTTAAAGCAAGCACTTAGATGTTTGTTGAATGAGTGAACCAGAAATAAATCACTCACAAAAAAACTCACATCAGAGACGTAGGTTAAAGGAAAAAGCCCAAGTACTCCCAGGGTATGTTCTGTTGTTGGTACACGTCCTACCTACAACAGGGATGTCAGCAACCGAGCAGCTGAGACACAAAAGCTCCACCATCATTAGCCTAGAATCACTAAGGGAGGAAAACAAAGTCTCACAGTTTAGAAATGTTTCCACCAGGGGTTAAAACAACAAAGTTTGTGTTGTCTAAGTAATTAAAATGACCCGAACACCTCACAGTCCCAAGAAATCCAATTATTTGGGATTTAACTATAACCTGCCTGGCCACCTTTGCTCTTTATTAATAATTACCTTGATGACAGAACAAGGTAATATAAAACAAGATTTTGTTTTAGAAACTAGATTTTATTTAAATTAGAAATTCAAAAGAATGGAATAAATGCAAACCTAAAATTCTGTAATAAATTTACCCTTTCACAATGAATTTAAAATGCAAGGAGACCTTAGGAGTTAGGTAAAACTTAGAAGAAAAAGTCCTGAACACATTTAAAACAAGCGTTCTCCTTTGTTTTCCCAATCCACAGCCTCCTCGGACAACTCAACTCCGTCTTCTCTGTGGCCTCCTTACCTGAGCTGGGGAACGAAACAAACAAGACCTCTTTCTCATGGATCTTACCCCTGATGATGGAGGAAGAACAAAGCCCACTTTAGACCAGGGAGCCCTGTGACCTCAACCATCTCATGAGGTCAGCACGATGGACACTAAGGGAGATGACCACCTGCGAGCTCAGTTCAGAGGCTAGAAAAGGTGGGAGCAGCCAGGTTGCTGGGTGCCTGCAGGGGTCACAGCCAAGGGTCTGCACAGTGGCTGCTGTGGGGTCCTCTGCCAAGTAAACTGGGGGTTGTTAATCCTTGTACACCTCCCAGTACATCTTCCCTTGAGTCAATGATGCGAAAATGTCTAGAAAATTTTTATGCCTTTTGAAAATCAAATACAGAGCCTTAGGACACCATTGAAATAAGTCTCTGAGTAGATTTGGGTGAAGACTCAAGAACTGTCTGCTACATGTCTCACTGGCCCTCCAGTGGCTGGGGCTGTCCCTCACCGTGGACCCTGGAGGAGGAGGCTGCCGCTAACTGAAAGGCTGCAGGGTTAACAGCAATGAAGAGAGGAAGCCAGCACAGAGAGATGAGACTGGAGGCAGCTGTCAGCTGGTCTACCTGGCAGGGCTCCGTAACTTCCTATCAGTGCATGGGAAGCGACCTCCTTGCCCAGTTCCATGAAAGACTCAGAACAGGTGGGTTCTCGGGCTACCTGCTGGAGCCCGTACTAGCAGAAGGGCATGTCTCTCACTTATCCTGGGGCACTGGTTTGTCCTGTTGCTTCATTATATAACCGCCTGCACAAGTCACAAATCCTTTCTGAGCACTGGCTGTAGCAGGTGCCCTCAAATCATTAGGGGAATTATAACTTTCATTCATTCAACAGGCATTTGTTGAGAGCCTGCTTTGTGCCAGGCACGTTGCTGGTGCTAAGGATTTGGGGATAAGTAAAACAGGCACCACTACATGGATGAGGGCAGAGACATTAGACAGCCACAGAAATCAACAGACAACTACATTCGTGAGAAGAGCTACGAAGGGGGGAAGAGCCCTGGAGAGGCAACATGCAGGTCAAGACCTGAAGGAAAGACAGGTGTTAACCAGAGCAAGGAGAGGAGGAGGGGCGGGGCTGTGTGAAGGGGGCAGGGCTGTGTAGGGAGGGGAGGGGCTGGGCAGGGAGCCGGAGGGGCTGGTCTGCCATGTGGCATAAAGGATGCTTGTAGCAGAGGGACTTAGAGAAAGGGCCGCCAGGATGCTGACTATTTTCAGGAAACTCCTGGCCTGAAGGAAGCATGGCACAGGAAACTTAGCTATCTTTTAACCAGTACTAAATAGTACAGATTTATGGACACAAGCAGCAAAATAATCCCGTAGAGTAAGGCACAGAAAGTGTTTCAGGGGCTTTTCGCTTTTTCTCTCCTAGCTTTGGAATTGTACAGGCATCTTCTGTTGGAAACATGTGGGATCACAGGGAAGTTTTTCACTCCAATATGGTTTTCCTCTGCACTGGTGAATGAAAGATTTTGAGGAGAAAAAAGGCATACTGTGCATGGTCAGAGCAGCACGGGGTGTGAGGTGGGGCAAGGGAAAACACAAATAAATACCAATTTCAGAGAGAGCAGAGCAGGTCTCGTTAAAGCCGCTCTTCTACCTATGAGAGACGGGGAAGGGTTCATTCCCCCTAAAATTTCTTCACACTCAAATTAACCCTCTCAAACTTGGCCCTTAAGAAATACTTACTATGTTCTATGTCCTTTCATTTATATTAATTCTCAAACCAATCCCATGGAGCAGGTACTATTATCCCCCCACATTTTTTAACTGATAAATATGAAAAGAGTCCCTAATGTCAACTTGTCCCAGGTCACATGGCCGGGACGTGGGGCTGGGATTGGTGCCCACCCGGCCTCCTGGTGGGAGTGGGTGCCTTTACCACCCGTCCTTCAGTCCACTATTGAGCCCTGCTGGGAAAGGCTGTTCAGTCTCCTACCTGCAAAAGCTAAAAAAGTTTCCACCATATGCTTCAATTACTGCTTAGTCCTGGAGCTTCAACAAGCATCAGGGCCCCAACACCAAAATCTTCTACAACCATGTGGCAGGAAAACAAATCCCATATTTTGATCTGCTACACAAAAATAGAAAAACACACTTTTTAAATAAAAAACTGGCAAAGTATTGGATTTATTTTAGGATACACAAAGGCAAGCTAGAAGAAATATTGATGCAAAACGACCATTGGGGCGAAGAAACAATGTGGCTTTTTTTGCAGTCTCTGAGACTGTCCTCTTAAAGAACAGCAGCTGCAATGCTGAGGCCAAGAATGACGCCACCCCTTGACGGTGGATCAGGCATTTGGGGACGTGCACTGTGGTTCTGACATTAACGCTAGTGAACCAAAAGGTCCCGGAGGGTCAGAAAGCAAGTGAACCATTTTGTCAAAGCTCCCTCAGAGTCCATCTCCAAAGTCAAGGGGAGCCTCCGCTCTTAGACAAAGAAAGAAGGTGCAGCTCTGTCCAGGACCAGCCCCGCTCATGCCACAGGGCCTGGCTTCCCCCCACCCAACAGCCCTGCCCCAGCTCTTCTCTACGCTTCTCGCCTTCACTCCTTCCCTTTCTTGACGTTTCTAAACATGAGGGTTAAGTGTCACTCACTCTAAAAACCAAGAACTTCCTTTGTCTGTGCTTCCCCTTCAAGCCACCACCCTGTTTTCCTTCCCTTCACCTTTCCATTCCTCGGGGAGTGACCTCTGCTCATGGCTTCCATTTCCCCAGCTGCTCTCCCCTCTGCTCTGCAAGCTCTTCCTTCTGCACAGGGGCCTCCCCTGCCTGCTCTTTCTGTGTTGGTGTCACCGACGGGGCTACTCTCAGACTTTCTTTTTCTTTGCACTGTCTACATCGTCTCTGGCAAACTCACATATACCCTTCACCTCAATTCCCAGAGCAAAGACCATAAGCTTATGACTTCCAAATCTAAACCTCCAACTTGAAACGTTCCTTAGAGCTCCAGGCTCATTCCTGGCTGCCCACTGAACATAATAATTCGGATGTTTCCCAAGCACCTCAAACTTATTCAAAACCAAATTTACTATCTGTCCTCTAAACTTTTCCTCCTTTTGCCTTCAGTCTACTAGGTAAAGGCACCATTAGCCTCCCAGTCATCTGAGTGAGGAAGTCTGTGGCATTCCTGAGCAAGCCCTCCCTACACGTTAGGCTGTATAATAATAGCTCATTAAAACATCAATCCACGGGCTGGGCAGGCAAGGTGGCTCATGCCTGTAATCCTAGCACTTTGGGGGGCTGAAGTGGGAGGATCACTTGAGGCCAGGAGTTTGGGACAAGCCTGGGCAACATAGCAAGACCCCAACTCTACAAAAAGTAAGAAAACTTAGCAGGATGTGGTGGTGAGCTCCTGTAATCCCAGCCATTTGGGAGGCTAAGGCAGGGGATTATTTGAGCCTAGGAATTCAAGGTTACAGGGAGTTATGATCATGCCACTGCACTCCAGCCTGGGTGACAGAGCAAGACTCTGTTTCTACAAAAAGAAAAAAACACGAAAGAATAAAACCCCAAACCCCATTGATCAACTATGTCTTAATAATTGTTTCTCTGTGCTTCCCCACCACCATCCTGTGAACCCTTTGGGGAGAGGAATCATGTCTCACTCATCTTTCTATCTCCAGGACCGTCTATGCCCCAGCACAATCCTCAGTAACCTGGTCACTGAATCCAGAAAAACAGAGCAACTGTACAATGTGCTTTGGTCTAGAACAAGAAAGGAAGCAATTATTATGGTCATTAAAATCTATGCCTAGAAGAGCAAGTCCAGTAAATTTGTTGGATGCTTGCAGAACACTTGATAAAATGTTTACTGGAGTTTTCAACAAAGCTCATCATAAGAAGGAACAAGCAAGTATAGACTTAAAATGTTGCCTCTGGAGAAAGTGACACATGTGTTCAGTAAGGAAGGGCTGGGTGTATGTTTTCACACACACACAAAATGATTTCTGCTGTTAAGGAAGGCTCACACTCCTTTCTATGGAAAACCTGCAGATCGTTTGTGGGGTCTATTCAGCCATGAGCGAGGTTAGTAAGGAAGGATCACACAGAGGTCAAGACATCCCCACCTGAACTCCTAACCAGGTGGCCTCAAGGAGAGCTGGACCTGAGGTGGGAAACCCTGGGTACTTCCCCCACGACCACCATCTCCAGTTCACACACATGGCATGCACTGATAATGGACATACTGCAGCCACAATTGTGACAGCTCCCAGCTGGGTATTAATAGTATTATGGAAAGAGCACTGGGAACATACACAACACACGTTTATTTCTGGGTGCCACTGCATGACCTTGGACAACTCAGTTCACATCTCTCAGTTGCAGTTTCTCCATTCGTAATAAATTCTCCACCTACCTCTTAGGATCTTTGTGAGGATCAAATGAGATTCTGTACATTAGTGTTTTCTAAAGTAATACAAAGTGGAAGAAAATTGTTATCAAGATTCCCTGTCTTTCAAAATTGCCTGTGTTATCAGAAATGCTTGGGAAAGTAATGAAATCTTTATGGTCCTAAACACTACCTGCCGTTTCCCCTCTTCTTGACACTTGAAATACCTTATTTCCGTTTAACTCTCCTCCCGTGAAAACAACCACTCTCGATACATATTTTATCATACTATTATGTGGCACTTTAAATACATAATAAAGTAGAGAGACTAGTCAAGTTAACTTGCTGTATTCCATTACCCAACTTGAACAATGAGCAGTGTGTGGTCAATGTTGTTTCATCTTCCATAAGACACAGACTCTGCTCACCACTGTCCCGGGTTATTTTGAAGGAAATCGCAGATCGCATATTTCATATATGTGAATTTCTAAAACGCTTTTAAAAAATAGAACCACAAATACTACCATCAAACTCAAAATATTAAAAATTTCTTAATATCAAATAGCCAATGTTCACATTTTCCCAATTATCTTCAAAAATTTTTTTTGGTGTGTTTGTTTGAATTAGGATCTAAAATTAGATCCATACTACAATTGGCTGATATATTAGTCTTTCATAATCTATAGGGTCTCACTCCCTCTCCTTTTCTTCCCCCCAAAGATGTTTTAGTTTCTGTTTTTATAATTTTTGTTGTTGATAAAAACCAAACTGTAACCCAGCCATAACGAGTCCACTTGCTCAAAACTTCTTGGGCGTGGCTCCAGGCGATTGTCCTCAAATTTAGCGCAGAATAAATCTCTTTAAATTATTACAAAAAAGCCCAAACAATTTTTTGTTGTTGGTATTGTTGAGTAAATCAGCTGGTCTGTCCTATAGAGTTTCCTAGAGTCTGGGTTTGCTGACTTTGTCCCCAATGTGTTATTGAATATGCTTCTCTACATTCCTTTGTGTTTCCAGTGAATTAGTTAAATCTAGAGGCCGCATCAGATTCATTTTTTCCCCTAAGACTAATTCATAGGTAAGTTGTATGTATTTCCATCAGGATGGTTCATAACATCTGGTTATCTCTCTCAATTGCTGATCATTGCCTTCATCTACTGATTGAGTAGAGACTGCAAAAGGGTGATATTTTCATATCTTCTTTATTAGCTAAATACTTTTATAAAGAGAAACTTTCCTCTCATCAACTATTTGGTTATCTCGAGGTACAGAGTGAATAGGAGAAGTAGCTAAAATGTTTTATCTTTTTCTTTATTATGAGATTTTAAAATAATGAGGTTGTTTCTTAGCATGCTCCAAGTGACTGGTTTGGGGTGTGTTTTGTACCCTATGTTCTCACTGATATACATCTATTTTGATGAGCATTAATCCATTGCAGTTACTAATCTTACTGATATTCAAACTCTTTTTAAAATTTTATATTTTTACCAGCAGAAGCTTATTCAGGTTGTCTCTTAAGTCTTTTCAATAGAACCCTTCTTAGCTTTCGAATATGGCAAGATGTTCTGGGATCTACTTTTCCTGTCTTAGACCCGTAACAGCTGTTTCTTCTAGAACCCCCACCTCCCTGTCCTAGGAAATGTATTTAGAGACCACAGCCTGAGCACTAGGGGTGCACGTTACTGTTGGTTTAGTCACTATTTATAGCTTTCCAGTGAACAGAGCTGGGAATATTGTTTTTAAAAATAAATTCATAGGAGTTTATATTTTATCCCATAATACCCACATCACATTTATCCCATAATACGTACATTCAGAATAACAGCAGATGCAGAATCCTAATACTAACATTATCACCAACAATATAATTATTGAAAACACTTTCGGATTGTTGTGGCAATTCTTTCAGAACCTAGGGTATATATTATGAAGGATGTACTTCTCTGTGTGGTTATGCCACCAACAGGCTATACGATTACTTTCATTTGATTCAGTCCACTTTTGATGTTTAGATATAATTTTTTAAAAATTTAATGGTAATGCACGATTGTGTAAAATATTCACGTGACTTCGAATCTACAAAGCAAGGCGTACTCGACGTCTGTCATTGGCCTCTACCTCCACTCCCTGCTTCTGCCCCTCCCTTCCCCCTACAGGTAATCATTTTAAAAAACCCACAGCTTGTTCGTCTATTGCTTTTTATGAATATAAGCTTACATATAACATAACCTTTCCCTAGTGTTTAGATAGGAGGTAGCCTACTGCACACTTTTCTCCACCTTGCTTTTGATACTTAAGGGTTTATCTCCTGGAAATTGCTGTCTAGCGGTACACAGAGATATTTCCACACATCCTGGGGCTGTGTCACAGTCTGTTCAGCCAGTGTCCCATGAATGGACATTTCAGCTGTTTTCAGTCTTCGGGTTTTTTTTTGGCTTAAAACAACACAAATTTGTTCCTTCACAGTTCAGGAGGCCGGCAGTGTCCAATTGCAATGTCAGTAGAACTGATTCTTTCTTGGGGGCTCAGCAGGCGAATCCGTCCCATGCCTCTCCCCTGACCTCTGGTGGTTGCTGGCCATCCTCGGTGAGTAGCAGCATAACTAATCTCGGCCTCTGTCGTCACAGGGTGTTCTCTCTGTCTACCCTTGTGTGTCTCTCTCTTGTCTTTTTCTTATAAGGACAGCTGTCATATTGGATTTAGAATGTTTTCAGTCTTCTGTTACTTTGAATAGTGCTGCAATGAATCACTTCGCGACTGTGTTTTTGCCAGTCTACCTTTGGGAAAGACTCCTGGGGCAGGACTGTTATGTCAAAGAATGAATGCACGTGTGGTTTTGTTACATGCTGCCAAACGCCCCTTCACAGGACTTGCACCATTTCATATTCCCACCAGCAATACACAACAATGCCCGTTTCCTCGTAGCCTCACAAATAGAGTGTGTTGTCAAACTTTTGGGTTTTTTGCCAGTCTATTAGGTGCGATTCTGTAGTCCACTGACGTTTTATTTCACATTTTTCTTAAGAGTGAGGTTGATTATCTTTTCATGTGACTAAGAGCCATTTGCATTTCTTTGTTTAAGAATTGTCTGCCCAAGTTCCTGGCCCATTTTTCTACACCAGTGGTTCACCAAGTGTGATTTCCACACCCCCAGCAGCAGCAGCAGCACCTGGGAATTCGTTAGCGATGCAAATTCTCAGGCCCCAAACGAAAACTACTGAATCCAAAGCTCTGGGGACGGGGCCTTGTAATCTGTGTTTTTACAAACCCCGCTGGTGACTCTGACGCACTAGAGTTTGAGAAACACTGGTTGATTCAACAACTGTAATTAGACTTACCATAGGCTTACCTAATTATCTTCTAATTAAACCAAGACCAAACTGTTAATAAACTGGAACTGCAAGATTCAAATTCTGTGTGACATTCATTCATTCATTACTTCATTTAACCATTAACAAAAAGATGTTAAGTCCGCACTGTGAGTCAAGCACTGTGGCAGGCAATGGGGATGCTATGTTGGACAAAATAGACAGGGTCACTGCCCCTGGAACCTTACCTTCCCCTGAGGGACAAAACTAGACAAGCCAATTTAAGTCTTACCGAAGGGAACGTCGAGTTGCTATTAGAGCAATCGGCTCTAGCTAGTCTAGTTAGTGGTCAGGGAGATATAAAATAAGATAACATTGGGATAACACTTTACTCCCATTGAGTGCACCAAAATGTTAGAAAGGGATAGTGCCTATTCCTAGCGAGGAAATGGGTGGAAAACATTGCAGCCTCTTTGAAAAGGAATCTGGTGCTATCTATCAATGAATCAAACACAGCAATCCCACTTCTGGGAACTGATCCCATAGAAAGAATGCCACCCACTCAAGGCTGTTACTGCAGCACTGTTTGTCGTGGCAAACGCTGGCTACAGAGTGAATGCCCATCAGTGAGGGAAGGGTTGGATAAGTCATGGTGCACATCCACACCATGCAGCCACTGAGAAGAATGAGCCACACCACTGACTGGAAAGGATTTCTGTGACGTCCTCTGAGTAAGGAAAACAACATGTAGAAAAATGGGTATGATGCAATCTCATTTTTAAAACCTCATAAAACCCATGAGTGTATATGTATATATATTGATATGATTATATGAGCATAGAATAAAAATATGGAAAAATAAATACTGACATTGGTGAGCTGTGCATGGTGGATTAGGGCTCAACATCTATTGCACCTTCCCGGGAGTGTGCCTTTTATAGTGCAGAGGAAGGAAAGCTAAGAACAACATGCTTTGACATCCCTGCCGGCAAACAGATGCACTCGCACGTCTTTCCATCGGCTCAGTTCCCCACGTCCAGCCACCAGCTCTGTGTGTGTGGAGAAGCAGGGCACGGGGATTTCTTTTGCTGGCATGAATCCAGCAGGCACAGCATGGCTCTAGAGCCAACCCTGCTGCAGGAGCAGCTCATCCATCCTTGGGTCCTAGCTTTGGAGGTCCGAGCCTCAAGCCAGCAGGGGGCACAGAGCACCCACACTGCTGTGGAGTCAGCCGTTCCCTGTGGGGCTTGGGACTCATTCCTGGAGGTGCAGCCTGGAGCTTGCTCCTACAGCCCTTCCACTGATTTCATGAGCACCCACTTCGTTGAGCCAAATGCCAATCTGCTTAAAATAGCTTGGTTCTTGCTTTCTGAAATTGAAACTGTGTGATTCAAAGGGATACCAGTTATGGGAAGAATGAGAGGCAGCTGTGAGAATTTAAACACATTAATATTATACATAAAAATGCCTTGAAAATAGTGGTATCATTATTATTAAATATCATTTAAAATTCATCATCCCATCTAAATAACTGCTGTTATTTAGGGACTTTTGAAAGACTTTTTATTAACGCAGAAAGGGCGCTCCACTATCGAGCCTCCCCAAGGCAGAAAGTCTTACCAGCGGGTGTGGAAGTGGATTTTGGCGCTGGGAGTAAGCTCCTGCGGGGTGCTGTCACACTGGAGGATGCCGGCGGGACCACCCGGCTGGCCCCCTTGGGTGTGTCTTTAGAAGGCAGTGCCGCCTTCAGAGCTGGCTGTTCCTCATTCCCAAAGGTTGAACCTGCGGGAGGCAGACGGTGTGTTAATTATAACTTCATGAAAAATGGATGGACCCCTTGCCATTTGCATGTGCCAGCCAATCCTAACGCCATCATCTGCTTTAGAACTTGACCTAATTCTCAGTGAGTGACCTTGAGAAGTATCTCTCCGGAACCATATGTGGCAAAGAGCTCCCTTTAGTCACTGCATGAATGTCTGCCACACAAATCCCCTGCATTGAAAGGGGCTCCACAAAAGCCAAGAGCAGCCTCACTCCTCGAAAATTTTACGTATGTGCACATGCACATACAGTTTGCACATGTGTAGCACATACAGTGTGCATATGTGCAGGTGCAATTGTGTATGTATATAATTAGCATTTATTTGATAACTCACAGAGGATGGGTTGCCCATTTTTTGGAAATACAATATGAATGACCCAGGAGAAGTGGGAATAAGAATGTGCGCATGTACCGTGAGCCCAGGAAGTTTATTCAGAGCTCCCTGACATCCGGCTCACTGTACCTCCAGAGTAAGAAGCTTCGGATGAAGGTAGAGGGCGGGGAGAATGGAGACAGAGAATTCCTTTGAGACTCACGAAAGCTTTTTGCCTGAAAAGCTGAGGCCTTATCAAACTGGGACGACCCTAAATTAGAGCCTAGTTGATTTCCAAGACAGAAGACATTTATTGATAATTGCAGTTAACTAGTCAATTTAGAAATAGTCTCTTTGTCTTTAGAACAGCTTGTTTATAATCCACTGCTCTGACACTCTGCAGACACGGCATACTGGGATTGTGTTTGTGTCAGATTTAAATATGCAAAGTTGTTTGGCCCAAACTTTTCTTCTAAAATTTTCCAAACCTTTTGTGGTTTATACATTTGCAATCTGTTAAAGACAATGGTACCACCATCTAGTCTTTGTTAAAGGATAAGTCTTCTAAATATACCTCTGAGTACAGCTGTGAGGCCTGCTCTATTAATTTAAAGAGCCTGAATGTACTGAGATTACTGCTTGTTTGGAATAAAACCGTCCAGACGTAGGAACATGACCATCTACCGTGAAAAATAAGCAATGACAGCTGGAAGAAGTATACAGAATTTTAATAAAAGATTAAATTTTTTGTTTTCATCCTTTCAAAAGGATAGTCATAACATTCTATTTAGATAGGGCCTGCATAAAAATGATAACATTATCAAAATGGCTTTAGTGTTCATAACATTCTGGCATTTTATTCAACCATTTAGAGTAAGAGATTGCTGCCTTTCTCCCTCTGAAGACCTGAAAGTCTGTTTAAAATTGTGAAGATTTGTGTTGTTTCTAAAGAAAAGCATATTTAGGAAGGAAAAATGAAGAATGTGCTATTTCTCAACACAGAACCTATGCTCTATAGTTCTTTTAAGGTGCCGTGCAAAGTTTTTTTAATATTCAAAATAGGGCTAAGAGAATGCATTTGACCCATGCAAACAGATGAATGCACTGAAATTCCACAGAAAGATCTGTACTGTGTCCTGAGTGTCAGATGAAAAAAGCATGCAGATAAAAAAGCACGATTGATCCAAACCCCATCAGGAAAACTGACACCATGAACTTGCAAAACAGTGAGTCTTAGCTTCTGAATTATCCAGTAGATTCACCAGTCCAGCGTTAGAACTCAAAGAATCTCTAACGGTTCGTATGATATTTCAGATGGTGGGGGGGTGGGGGACAGCTCAGCCACTAGAAATATTTCACATGTATTTATCTAACGTCTAGCCTACTGCTGACATATTGTCAGAATAATCTGTTCACTGAAATGCGTAGCAGAAGCTGAATCGAGCACAAAACCTTTCTTGTAGAGTCTTTTATGCAACAATTTATTAAAATTTCTTAAGAAGTGAAATATTTTGTATCATTTATAGAGTTCAAATGCCCTTTTATCAAAACCTCTTGCATCTGGCACCATTCCCTTACATGCAATTTATTATTCAGTGAACACGTCAATTCAGAGAGTCGGCTGCTCTCCAGGCTGGGAAGCAATTCATCTGTTTGAAGTACAAGTGTTAGGGAAGCTATGCACTCCCCTCTGAAAGAGGGCTCGAATTACCAAAAAATAAAATAATATAAAACTCTATTCTTGTCTATGATTGTGGGATACAGCTGGCAACAAACAGTTCCACTCTTTGAAAGCCAGCTTAAGTTGGCCAGTAATTAAAGACGCATTATTCAGTAAATGAAAAGTACTCTGAATTTGGAAATGGCTGTTGAATGCTATAGAAGCTCCAAGTACTTCACAACAATGCTGACAACATTAGACCATTGCTTGGTAAGAGGAAGAAAACAACTGGAAATAAATAAACTGCCTATGGGAACCAGAAAAATGTTCTGGAAAATTCAGCCAGTTAGAAGTGGCTCACAGGGCTAATGCAGTCGACTCATTTCTAACCAATCCCAGTAGACTGTGGTCTGAATGACCTAAATATGTCCACCCTCCACTTGGCCACGGTGCAGCAGAAATGTCAGCAAGGTGGTTAGTGGTGCAGATTTGGGAGCAGGACGGCTGGGGAGTGACTATCACCTCTTCTACGTAGCACCTGTCTGCACCTCAGTTTCTTCATTTGTAAGTGGAGATAATGGTAATCTACCTCTTTAAGCTGTTGTGAGAATTGAAAGAGCTGATACCAGGGAATTTTTCAAAAGTTGATGCAAGAGTTAGCACAAGAAAACATTTAGTGTCTGGTATGTCGTATGCTCTTATGGGTTAGTTATTGACATATGTTCTAACTTTAAGTTCTGTGGCTAGTCATCACGACAAATCAGTTTTTCGTGGGAACTTGGAAAATATTCAAGGATTAATATCAGATGGGCTGCTCTAAGTGAGCAGAAAGGAAAGGATTGAGGTAAATCCGCTAATACCCGCAGGATGAAGGACTAAGGAGAAGAGTGACAGGATGATTGTCTTTAAAATGTATGATAAACTATTTCAGATACAGAAAAAAGGTGAGAATAATAACACAATAATAATAACATCAAACTTAAGAAGTACAACACATCATCGATTCTATGGCCACTGAACTTGCTGGGACAGAAAGAAGTTTATTCAACTTTCCTAGATATTCACGACCGCTTTCCAAATGGCTTGTTGCAATTCACACTCACCACGGGTGGTGAATGTAGCGTCGCCAGACTTTAATTTTGGCAATCGGTTGGATGTGACATTAACTGGTTTTGATTTTTAAGTCTCTGACAAGTGTGGGATTGAGATATTTTTCCTATAGTTATTGGCTATTCAACCTTTTGGCTTCCTGACCTCTCTCTTCTCCCTGTCTCTTCCAGCATCCACCACTGACAATTTCTTCGAATTATGGCCTAACTTTTACCTTCTGTCCCTGCAACAGCTACTGAGTGAAGGTGGATGAGCGAGAGGTTGACGAGAGGGGAGAGGAAGGAAACGTCACACAGACGGCTACAAGGGAGGAAGGGGACGTGTCATTCCCGTGTCTTGCCAAGCCTCACTGCTTCATCATGAACTCCTGATCTCCCGTTCAAAGCCTGCAGAGGCTCCCCTTGGCTGCACAAATAAGACACAAATGCTGTCGCATGTCACTCACGGCTTTCTACCATCTCCCTCCACCTGTCTTTCTCCCTGAACTTCCCATTTTTCCTCCAGAATCTTACCCTTCAGCCAAACCAGACTCTTTGCCAATCACATACTTCCCTAACACTGGCCTTCCCTGTCCCTCTCCCTGTTTTCACAAATGCAAACCCCACTCGATTGCCAAAACCCACTTCGAATGTCTTTGTTAGTCCCTTCCCATACACCTGTGAGTTAAGCTTCCCTTGTTCTATTTTGGTACTTTCGTTAAAATATGTGTCACTTTCTTCCTAGTCATTGCAGTGTGTGTTTCTCTCTTGTCCCTT
Organism: Indri indri; assembly: GCA_004363605.1. Classification (NCBI taxonomy): domain Eukaryota; kingdom Metazoa; phylum Chordata; class Mammalia; order Primates; family Indriidae; genus Indri; species Indri indri. The sequence goes on along the minus strand of RJWJ010009059.1, from coordinate 24,751 downwards.
CCCTGGACCAAACAGCTCACGCGTTCATCAGTGATTCGCCAAGTGGGCATAAATAACAATAGCATTATCAGCCAGCACTTGCGCAGTGCTCACTGTATCTTTTCCAAATTTCTTCAAACTGACACACAACGCTTTAAATATGGACATCTCGGGATTACAGACAGACCCCTCATCTCCTTATCTCTGAGGTTTACCACAATGCCTGAGACGTTGGGGAGACCAATCGATGTTTCACGGGTGGATGGTGTAAGGATTTATATAAGCACCAAAGCTTGCCGTGAGGGTTTACTGTCCTGAGAGCCATCTTTCAGAACTTTCCCCTCACTCTTAGTCTTAACGGCTCTTCTTTGTAAAAGAGCCTGGAATTCGAAACTTTTCATATCTAACCTTTTTTTCCTATGGAATCTCAACTTTTCTTAGATATTTCATCTTGAAAAAGAAATAGCTTTGCTGAAATGGCAAGATCTCAGGTTTACGTTAGCTCTTTAATGTGAAAGAGAAAATACGCACCTGGGTTAAAATATGCAGCAGAGAGGGAATAAAACATTCAGTTGGTACTTCAATAATTAAACTAAATTTTATTACCAAGTGATAAATGCTGCTAAATCAATGAAATATGCATCAATTAGCTAATCATGCAGCCAGAATTTTATACAACTTGATTGCCTGGGATTGTAAAAAAACAAAAATAAAAACAAAATCAGTGCAGAGACTAGTTTAATCATTATAATATTGATAAATATTCAAAATCAGTGAAACTCATATCTTAGAGCTTGGCTGTAATGCCATCATGTTATTAATGACTGTTTTGCTTTTCTGCTACAGCCTTCCCCTACCTTAAGAACCTCATTTTGGTCTAGTTAGCATTTGTCCCCTATTGGCATTATGTCTCCTTTTTAAAATTCAAGCTCAGTTTATTGGCATTTCCAATAAATGCATGAATAGTAGTGGAAAGAGCATTGAACATGGACCAGAACCCCTAAATGCTCGCCCGGAATTGAGTCATAGTCCCAACTATCCTTTTGAGGAGGTTGAGGCAGCACCACTCATTACTTCGCAGGGGGATGTCAGGGTTCCCGTAGACCTACCCTTCTTCCTCCTGGGGCCTAAAATTCTACAAGCGACCTTCTTTCTTCCCTTAGTACAGGCTTTTCTGGCCTGGTTTGCACGTGTCTTCCTCTCTTTGTGCTTGTCTTGGTCCATTTTGTGCTGCTATAACAAAATGCCATAGACTAGGTAATTTACAAAGAACAGGAATTTATTTTCTCACATTTCTGGAGGCTGGGAAGTGCCAGATCAAGGAGCCGGCAGGTTTGGTTTTCTGGGGAGGGCTGCGTCTTCCAAGGGGAGAACGCTGTGCCCTCATGTGGCAGAGAGAAGGCCGAAGGGCCAGTGAGCCAAACGCTGTGTGAAGCCTCTTTCATAAGGGCCTCGATCCCATTCATGAGGGAAGAGCCCTCCTGGCCTCATCACTGTGAAGTCTTCACCTCTTAATACCATCAGATTGGCAACATCTGAATTTTGGAAGGAACACACTCAAACCATAGCAGTAATGCAGGACCAGAGCAGCTCAGACTCAAACTTAATTCTGGGGGTGGGGAGATGAGAAGGGTGAAGGGGTTTAGGGAGCAGAGCCTTCTTATACAGGAGCAGAGCCCGGTCATTCTGCGGTAATGAACGGGGTGCAACGGTGGGTTTGAGGATGTTCATTTTTGTGTCACGTAAGACTATACCACCAGGAGACAGGACAACCCTGCAACGGACTGGTTGGAATCCGCTGTAGTTACAATGCAGACATGTGGGACAGAGAATAGGAGTACGAAATGCGTGAGAAAAAAACACCAGGGGTCTCTCGGGGCAGAGATATAGAACTGAATCACAATTTAAGAAACTTGTTTCTACCAGGAGATCTAGGGAAAGAAACCTCATGAATGAGATTTCTTTTACTGAGTTATAATTCAAATAGCATAAAATTTACCCTCTTGAAGTGTACAGTTTGTGGGTTTCAGTATAATCACAAGATTATGCACTATCACCCCCTTATGTAATTCCAGAGCACATTTATCATTCCAGAAAGAAACTCTGTACCCATTAGAACAGCCACTCCCCGTTCCCCTCAGCCTCTGACAGCCTCTAATCTACTTTCTGTCTCTATGGATTTGTCTATTGTGGACATTTCATATAAATTGAATCATACAATATGTGGCCTTTTGTACCTGGCTTCTTTCATCAGCATAACGTTCTCAAGATTCATGCATGTTGCAGCATGTGTCAGTATTTTATTCTGTCTTATGGCTGAATAATATTCCATTATATGGATATACCATATTTAGTTCGTTCATCAGTTGATGGACATAGTTTCCACTTTATGACTATTATGAATAATGCACATTCACGTGCAAGTTTTTCTGTGGACATATGTTTTCAATTCTCTTGGGCATATACCTATGAATAAAACTGCTGAGTCACATGGTAACTCTGTGTTTAACATTTTGAGAAAATGCCAGACTGTTTTCCAAAGCAGCTGCAACATTTTACAATCCCACAGAAATGTATTAAGGTTTTGATTTCTCCATATTCCCATCAATACTTGTTATTGTATGTTTTATTATAGCCATCCTATGGGTTTTAAAGAGGTATCTCATTATGGTTTTCATTTGCATTTCCCTAATGACTAGTAGGCACCTTTTCATATGCTTCTTGGTCATCTATATATCTTCTTTGGAGAAAAGTCTATTCAAATCCTATGCTCATTTAAAAAAATTATTTGTCTTATTGTTGAGTTTATATAAGTTTTTATATATTCTGTATACTAGACCCTTATCATATACACAATTTGCAAATATTTTCTCCAATTCTGTGGTTTGTCTTTTCACTTTTTTAATAGTGTCCGCTGAAGCACAAAAGCTTTTTTTTATTTTGATGCAGTCTAATTTATCTTTTTTTTATAGTCGTTTATGTTTTAGGCATCACATCTAACAAACCGTTGCCTAATACAAGGTCATTAAGATTTACATCTATGTTTTCTTCTAAGAGTTTTATATTTTTAATCTTACATCTAGGTCTTTGATTTATTTTAAATTAACTTTTGTATATGGTGTAAGGTAGGGGTTCAACTCCATGAGATTTTGATAGACTTGATTGATCAGCTCAGGATATCCAAGCACTGTAAAGAATGAATTCTAGGAGCTGTCCCTGAAGGAAGAATAAGAAGGTCATTTTCCTACCTCAAGGATCTGGCTGAAAGAGCCTGGTTGTCCTGACAGTTTAAGGAGAAAAATGTAAAGAGATTAGGTTTATGTATTGAACTGGACCCAGCTGAATTCTATAATCATGCAGAATTTGTACCTTGCAGATTTTCACACTCTGATGAAGGAGGTCCTGCCTTTCAAATGGTCAGTTGGTGATACTACGATGCATATATTCACAAAAGATGGCCACTGCCCAGCAGTGAAGCCAGAGGCTTAGTCCTTCAGTTACTACGAGCAGTGGAATACCTTCATACTTTGGTGACAATATTAATAATCATGTCTCTAACCCTCGCTTGGGTGAGGCAAAGACATAAAATGTAACCAAAATGTTTGTACCCTCATAATACCCTGAAATAAAAATTTAAAAAAGAAAATAATAAGTCACATGCAGAGAGCACCACTGGCATGGACAAAGGAAGAGAATTGAGGAGAATGAGCTGACAACTAACCAGCTCAATAGTTGATAACAGTGCAGGGAAATTCTCTCTGTGACATGTGATTGTGTACTGAAAATGCTGTCTTTTCTCCCTACCTCATACCCTTCAGCTAACATTTATTAGCCTCTGTCCTCCATGGTCTCGTACATTTCTGCTTGTCTTCTGAATGGAGATATTGACAGCCCCACCCACTAAATGCCAACATTGCTGCAACCCTAAATAGCCTCGCAGATTTTGATCCCCTGTGGAGTAGCGCTGCCCCTCTGTAGAACCACTTGGTTTGATGTTTTTTCATGATGCTGAGCCTTCTTTGTGTCTCTGTCATGTAACATGGTGCCTAGAGTATAATTATTGCTCAGCATGTTTGCTGATCTTAGTTAAATCTAATTGCTCTTCCTTCAATTATGTAGCAGTTGAAAAAAAGGACTTAATTGTATTCATTTTTCATAGAACTTGACAAGCAGATTCCAGAGTTTGTGTGCAAGAGTGAAGGACCAAGGATAGTTAAGACGCTTTTTAAAGTAAAAGATCAAGGTTGGGGGTACTTGTCTTATACAGGTTCAGCACACCAGGGCAGATCTGACACCATAGCAAATAAATGCACTATGGCATTGGGGTAGTGATCGACAGTAGATTAATGATGCAGAATTGAGAGCTCAGAAATGGAACTTCACATGGCAAAGAGTGGATATTCATTCATCAAACCATCTCCCTTTTCTCCTGAGCACAAATGAAATTACATTTCCCAGCCTCCCTTCCTGGCCCCTGTGACTGAGTTCCAATCAGGAGACTGAAGGCAGAGGTGATACACACCACTTCCAGGCATGGCCCACAAAATCCTCCCATGAATGATTCATTTTACCCCCATCTACTGACTGAATTGGCTGTATGTGTAGGTCTCTTGAGAAGCCCAGAGTAGGGCAAAAGCACAAGATGAAAGGAGTCTGGGTCCCTGTTCTACCTGGAGGAGAGCTCCCCAGGACAGCAGACCATCCAGGGCACCTGCATTAGATGATTCATGATCAAAAATCAACTTTTGTTAAGCCATTGAAATTTTGGGGTTGTTTGTTGGCCTACCCTAATGAATCATGCTGAATGGAAATTTGGCATGCAACGGCTGGGTATGCAGACATTACGGAGAGGTTAGACTAATATGCAGGGCTGGGGCAGTTGGCTGTCTACATAGAAAATAACAAATCCAAACCCTACCCCACACCCCATTCCAGGTAGGTTAATAATCTAAACATGAAAACTAAAACTTTAAAACTTTTAGAAGAGTATGCAGGAGACTATCTTTGTGATATCAAGATAAGGGATGAATGTCTAAGACACAAAATATAAATCGGGAGAAAAAGATGGATGAAAATCGATCACGCTAAAATGAAAAAGTTCTGAAGAAAGGGACCATACATGTGAAGAAAAGCCAAAGACTGGGAGAATATTTGAAATGTTTATCCAATAAAGGGGCAGCATCCAGAATATTCTAAGAACTAAGGAAAAACACCTCAGTAGAAAAAAATGGGCAAAATTTATGAATGGGCATCTTACGGAAGGAAAAAACTTGAATATCCAATAACTATATGAAAAAAAATCTCAATCCCACACTTGTCAGAGACTTAAAAATTAAAACCAGTTAATGTCACGTCCAACCGATCGCCAAAATTAAAGTCTGGCGACGCTACATTCACCACCCGTGGTGAGTGTGAATTGCAACGAGCCATTTGGAAAGCGGTCGTGATATCTAGGAAAGTTGAATAAACTTCTTTCTGTCCCAGCAATTTCACTGGCAATAGAATTGGTGGTGTGTTGTACTTCTTAAGCGTGGCGGTCCCTCGTGTTATTATGCTCACCTTTTTTCCATATCTGAAATAGAGAGGCGGAGATCAGGAAGCCAAAAGGTTTTTCAAAGATTTAATTCTAGTCTTATTTGTAAAGGCACAGACTAAAAGGATGCTTATGGTCACCCCAAGAAATGGCTTGAAATAAGGAAGAGGACATATTTAATTTCGACTTTCTTACTTGACTTTCAACAGCAGAATCCCTCTGAAACTCTTCTGTTTACTAACTGGGTTGAGTAAAGCCAGAGGGACATTTCCAAGGGACAGAGAAGACGCTCCCCGACAGTGACAGGTTAAGAACAGAGATGCACAAGCTCGCCCTGAGAGCACACCACAACTCCCTGACATGGCTCATGTGCTCAACCATCTGTTCAGGGAGAGCCAGGCCGGCTTCAACAGCAATCAGGTGCCCACCAGACACAGGGTGAGGAGCCACAGCTATTCTGGAGAAAGGGTCGTGTGATGCTGAGAGCAGCCTCGTCAGCCGGGGAGCTTCTTTACAAAGGGACTGTGTGCTCACACCGCAGGGCATTGTGCCAGCCCCAAATGCCTGTCCCCATTGTTTCTCCTCATATGAAGAGAAGAAATGTCAGAGAACCAGAAACTCAGAGAATGCAGAAGGCAGACTCCAAAGACGGGAGCTCCAGCTTGTGATTCTCAGTCCCTACCCCTTTTCTGAGAGAGTTTCTCTCCGCTGAACTGCTAAGCGCCCAGAATTAGCTACCACTAAACTGCAATTGGATTTTACTCATTTGGCTCTAAAAAGTAGTTCTGGATACCTGTTATGTTTCATGACGGCAGGTGGACGGTGCCGTCCACCACTTCCAGGAGTTCCCTTTCCGGGACAGACTCTCCTGGCGTGGGAGGTGCTTTACTTTGGGGGCACCAGGAATCTTTCAACACATGGTTTTTGCTTTTTGATTTGACCGCCTCTAACAGGTCCCTGGGATGTGCATTTTTTTTTTATTGTGGTAAGAATATTTAATATGAGATCTACCCTCTCAAATTTTAAGTGTACAATACAATATTGTTAACCATAGGCTCCATGTTGTACAGCAGCTCTCTAGAACTTACTCGTCTCGCACACATGAAACTTTATACCCACTGAATAGCAGCTCCCCACTTCTCCTTCCTGCAGCCCCTGGCAACCGCCATTCTGCTCTCTGCTTCTGTGAGTTTGACTATTTTAGACACCTCACATAGGTGAGATCATGCAGCATTTGTGTTTCTGTGACTGCCTTATCTCACTTAGCATAGCATCCTGAAGATTCATGCATGTTGTCACACATGGCAGTATTTTCTTTTTCTAAGGCTGAATAGTATTCCGTTGTATGTATATACCACATTTTTTTAAACCCATTCATCCATTAGTGGACATTTGTTTCCACATCTTTGGCTATTAATACACATACTGCCATAATGAACGTGAGCATAAAAATATATCTTAGAGACCCTGATTTCAATTTTTTTGATATATACCCAGAAGTAAGATTGCTGGATCACATGGTAGTTCCATTTTTAATTTTTTAAGGAACCATGACAGTTGTCCATAGCAACTGCACCATTTTACATTCTCGCCGACAGTGTATAAGGGTTCCCATTTATCCACATCCTCGCCAACATTTGTTTTTTGTCTTTTTGATAACAGCATCCTGACAGGTGTGAATGCTGTCTTCTTGTGGTGTGGTGTTCATTCTGATGTATGGATGTTGACTCTGGCTTTGTCTTGTTTTCTTACTGTTATTTTTTCTTTCCCTGATTTCCTTATCTATTCTTTTTAAAAGTTTATTTTTTTGAAAATTGAGGAATATAAAAACAGCGGAGCTTGATTTACAGTCTGATTTATAGTCTTGGTCCCTTGAATCTTAGTCTCATTTTAGGAAGGAGCAGCGATAGGCTTCATTGTAGCTCAGGAGCCTTTTGCCTACTGTCCAGTAGGAAAGGCAGAGACTTGTAAGAAACAGGTCATGAATGTGACCTACTGACAAGTGGGCACTGGAGAAGGACTGTTGGTTGCTAAGCTGATATTCTGTCAAATTCAATTTTGACTTGACTGCACTCACTAATTTTATTATTTAATAGCAGTTACTGACCATGTTCCTGAGACAATATTCTGCCACTGTCCAATTTTCCTGTAGCTTATGTTCTGGTGGGTGGGGACAATGAGGAAGAGATAGAATAAATAAGTAAATTACATAGTATGCTAGACAGTGCAAAATGCCACGAAAAATAACAGAGCAGAGTGTGGGGTGGGGATTGTGATTTGGGGAAGACCTCACGGAGAAGGGGGTGTTGATGCAAAGTCTTGAAGGAGGCGCGGGAGGAGGCAGGAGAGGAAAGCAGTCAGGGGTGCGGGCCAGCAAAGGGGCGAGCGTGGCTGCTGCGGGGCAGAGGCGGGAAAGCAAAATGGTGGAGGGCCCCGTGGTGATGGGGAGCCCTTCAAGGGACTCGGGAGCACCACAAGGATGCGGGTTTTACCTGGAGTAAAATGGGAGTCATTGGAGGGACACGGTTTGACCCTCAGTTTCTCCTTGTTTGCTGACTCATTCCCAAAAATGAGCTCAGATATCCTTCACATTTTTTTCAAAAGGTCTTTTCCTCAAATCTGCTATCCATCTGAAAAAAGATTCTCTTCTCTATTTTGCTGAAACTTTCAAAGAGCCAATCACCTCTTCCTCATTCTTACTACTCATTCATTCCTTAAAATCTGATGTCTACTAAAATTACCTTCCTTAGGGTTATAAATGACCACTTAGTCACCAAATACAACCGTCTTTAGCCAGTTGGCAGCACTTGAAGCCTCTGGGCACCCTCCTGTCTGAGCACTCCCATTCCCTTTGGCTTAGTGGTCCCTTCCCGTCTCTCACGGCTCTTTGTTTCCTGTTCACTGGATGTTCTTTCTCCCCCCAGTGCCCAGATGTAGGCCCCCTTTTCTCTCTCTACACCCTCTCCTTGGGGGCCTCATCCCTTGGATCTCACGGTATCAACCATCAACTTAAGTGCATCCTAAGTTGTCCCGTAGAATCCCAGCCTACTTGAGGAATCAGTCCTGCATCTTAACATGCCTGCTGGAACAATCTGGTGAAATTTCAAACTTTATATATTTACTTATTCACTTTATTTATTTATGCAAATAAATGACTGCTGATAGCTCTGGGCCAGGCATTGCACTAGGCTGGGAACACAGGGCAGACGTGGGCCTATCCTCACATAGCTCACATTACAAGGGGGTGAGAGACCACAAACAAGTGCATGGACAAAATCATCACACATTGTGATTTGTTATGAAAGCCATGCCAGGGACAGAGCTCGAGGAAACAGTCGAGGGTGGAGGAGGGAAACCACTTGAGATGGAGTGGTCAGGGGACTGTTCGAGGAGGTTTCATCTGAAGCAAACACTCCTCCCAGCTGCACGCTGGCCCCAGCCTCCTTTATTCTTTATTGTTAATGACATCATCATGGTTCTAGAAACCTGGAAGTAAAGCATCACAGTCATCCGTGAATCTCTCTTTCCCTTGTTAGCAACCAACGCCAAGTCAGTATGTCTGGTTTCTACTGTGCACTTCAAATCTAGCCCCCGCTGCTCCTGGGACAGGTACCAAGTCAGCCCTTAGCACCTCCTGCTGAGACAACGGTTCCCTCATTCAGTTCACACTCCTCCCTGTGCCCTGTCACTCTTCCTAAAGCATAGGTGACTCTATGCAGTCTCCCAAATAAAGTCCGAACTCTTCTTTCTGGCATTCAAATCTATCCCACCCTATTCCTGCTACCACATCGAGCACAGTATAAACTCCAGGCAGGTAGGATTCCATCCTGTGGCTTCCTGTCCTACTTCCTATATACGAGGCTGTGCTTGAAAGACGTGTGCTGTCCAAATGAATCAAGTACTGAATGCAAATCTGTCCCGTGGGGCCACTGCTTCCTATCACAGACACTTCTCTGTTTCAATTCTTGAACCACAGACTCTCTAAAAGTCTCACACTTTTCACAGCTGCTCCCGGGAATGCAGTCGCAGCGGGCATGAGTGAGGTGGGGAATTTGTTGTTTAAAAGGTAGTATCTGTAGTGTGGTGTGATGGTTTTCCAAAGTTTTTGAAAACAATATACAGATAAAAATCAGAGTTATCAAAATCTAATGGGTTTTTTTTTGGGGGGGGGTCTTTCTGCCCAAGCACCCCTTCCCCTAAGAGAGGGTACCATTTACCTAATAATTTTCCTCTGTATCACATTTCAGTTTTTACTTTAGTTTCATCCTAAGCATTGATCTCCAGGTTTGATAAAGTTTGAAAAGCTAATAGTTATGTGGTCAGGACAGCTTGGGTTGAGATTCTGCCTTCGTCAATTACTTGTGTCTGACTTTGGACAAGTGGCTTGGCCTCTCTGTGGCTCATTTCTTCATCTTTAAAATGATAACAGTGGTGCCTAATAATTAGAATTGCTATATTGGAAGAGTTACTACATATTTAGAATGAAGTGCTGAGAATAGTGTCTAGCACCTTATCAGCACTCAGTGAACGGAAGCATTACCACTGACGTTATACCCACTAATGCAACATGGACACTCATTCAAAGTCCATCAGCCTATTGATGTCCCTTTTCTTCCAGTCACCAGTCCTCCTATGGCTTCACATCTTTCCAAGGCAATATCTGGTATCACTCTTGGAGGTCTGGCTCTGATGAGGCCTCCCTAGAGAACTGTGGCTCTTTTTCCGTCCACCTTTCCCCAGCACCCTAAGTCCCAATGAAAGGAGGAGAAGCACATGGCATGCATTTCACTACTCCCATTCATCCAGAGAAAATGTTAACTTCTCACTGACCCAGAAGCTGGCCTCAGAGTCTTTCTCAACACAGAGCCCCAGGAGTCCAGTAAATGGTTCCAGCCCTAGGCCAAAGGCCATGCCCTCGTCTATTCCCAATGTCCTGATCAAGTGGGAGGACACACTTTTGTAGGCTGGGGCTGGGAGGCAGCAGATTTTGCTAGGTCCACGGGAACTTAGTGGATTCTTGCTGGAGGGTCTAGCCTCCTGAGCTCTTACGGACAGGCTTTGAAAGCAAGGTAGCAAGGTCTCTGACAGTAATGACAATAACGAGTACCATATAGTATGGTCCAACACCATAGGCTCTGCCCAAGTCTAATTCCAGCTTTGAAACTTACTAGTAACATTCTTTTAAGAAAATTAATGAAGCCTTTTTTATTAAGCATCTTTTTATTCACCCTCTGTCTTTAGGTTAATCTGAGAATTAAATGAGAAAATGCATATAAAGCACTTTGCAAACTGCCTGGTCCTCACTAAGTGTTAGCTGCCATCACCAGTACGAGCACCAGCACCAGCAGAAGTAGCTATCTTTCATCAGCTGTCACTTCTTCAAGCTCCCCGCCTGTACTATGTGACCCCAAATGGCACCACATTTTATCAGATCCGGTCCCATGCAAGGCCCATGGAAATACCCTGACTCCACCAGATCAGTAACTGATTTGGGTGATTTCTGCAAGGAGCAGGTATTGACACTGGCAGTCCCTCTACCTTCACAAGTTTCTACTGCCCTGAGAGGAGCAGTGCCACACTGATGAATGGTCTTAGAACCCCAGTGCTTCAGGGCTAGGCATAGTTCCTCCAAATTTACTTCGTTTGACACTGATCACAACTGAATCACTGTAGAGGGGGAAAAAAGCATTTTCTCCTACTCTTCATCCACCCCCCTTCCACCCACTAGGCATTCCAGATCAGCTTCCATATTTCTTCTGGAGTCCCATTGAAATATATGGCAAGAAAAAATCATCCTTCTTATTTCTGTTCAGGAAATAGGGGAAATATGGGTGCAGATGAACGGGTAAAATGAGACTCATAGTCCAGGGACACAGGAGGCCCGAAGGACTGCCACCCTTCCCCTCGGTCTGAGACAGCTGTGGCATTCTGCAACCAGGGGCAAGGCCACCAGTCCTTCCCAGCCTGGTTGAGTGCCACAGCTCTACGATGCTTTCTCTGTCTCCCCGTGGGTGACAGAACTACTCCAAGACAGACAGAGCTGGTTAACAAAGAAAGCAAAGGCCAGGGGTGCTAACACAGCCTCTCTGAAAGTTACAGAAGTAACCACAGAAGATCAAAGCCAGTATCATCCAGCCCAGAACTTTCGAACTCCTGGCACATAAACGACTTAAAGCTTCCTTTTGATTTGGAAAATTCTCTCTAATATTTGCCAAGTCACATTCACAAAAGAGAGAACATAGTCAAATACTGATGGAGGTTAGTTACTTAAAAGACCAAAGGCTAACATGATATATCAAGAGACCTTTGAGTAATTAAAAGCAACTTTTACCATTCCTCTTTTATATCAACTAGATCCAGTATAATAAATCCCCTTTCCCTCTCCGAAGTACTTAAAAGCTTGAGCCATCATCCGTGAACACTCTAACTCTAGTTCATTATTGTCTGAATCTTTCAGTAGTTAATACCTTGGGGAAAATATTTAAACTGGAGCATTTTAATTATATGCTTAGTATGGAAGTTGTTAAAAGATAAGAGCATCTGATTTAAACTCAATTTAAATTTTGAAGTTATTAATATGGTGTAAGAAATTATAGAAATGATCAAGGGCTTCTATATTAGCTTTTATTAACAGAGCAATAGGAAAGTTTAGGTGCTCTATTTCTGTAGCTTGGATTTTTTGTTCTAAAATGGTCTACTTTTTGTGTTAGAGATCTAATTAGTTATTTTGAGGTATCTGAAAGACTTGTGGATTATTACATGTCAAACTCTGTTTTAGCGAACCAAATTTTGAAAGCAAATCAAGTGTAAATCCTGAGAAACCAAGTCAAATGTTGAAAAGTGGATCATTGCACCTGAGCCCCAAACCCTTTCTCATATATACATAAACACTTCAGGGACTCAGAAGGAGTTAGATTACACCAGCTAGCCAGGATTGCTTGCACTCTTAAAAAAAAATCCTTTCTACTTAGTAGCTTCTAGGGAATATGAAATCTTTAAGGGGGAAGAAATTAAACAGCCACGTAGGCACTGGACAGCATATTGGCTTTAAGGAGATGCGTCAACTTGTAAATCAAAATAATATTCATTCCTTGAACTCTAAGCAAGTTTTTCTCCCCTCCTGGGAGCTAGAAAACTCCCTGTCTTCCTTCAGGGTCCAGGAGGGTGATTATCTTACCTTTTTTTCCTCGGTTTTATTTCTCAACACAACTGCAGGACTCTTTCCCTTTAGCCCAGAGTTTTTCAACGGTGGCATTATCCACAGCTGGGACCAGACAATTCTTTGCTGGGGCCAGGGGAGCTGTCCTGTGCACCATAGGAAGTTTTAGCCCCATCTCTGGCTAGGTGCTGGTAGCACTCTCCTCTCCCCACACCCCGGTTGTAACCATCAAAACATGTCTCCAGACATTGACTGATGTCTTCAAATGGGGAAAATCTGGCCCTAGCTGAGAACCACTGTTCTAGCTGAAAGAAGAACTCAAAGAGTTAGTCAAAATACAGTCCTTACTTGTCTTAGTGTAGAATGAGACTAGCCACATAAAAAGAAACCCTGCTGCGTAAGCTTCCTAGTTAAACGCGCTCACTTATTTTGTTGGTTAATTCTGTAAATAAACTGGGACTGTATAAATATGCATTTCCAATATTCAACGCTGTTTTAATGACTGTTAAGTAATGAAGCCTTCCCTGCTTTCCATAATTACTCCTCTGATCAGTCCCAATCAGAAACTGGGAAGCTGGACTAAAATCCCCCATGTCTGACAGCCTCAGTCCCAAACCTTAATCCCCGGAGTGGTACTAAAGTCCAAACAAAAAATATCTCGATAACATCAACAGCAACTGATTTCCACTGAAACTGTGTGAGGGGACCCAATGGAAAACAGACAGGGCTGCTCTTCGAGCTGTTTAAATCATCACGATTTAGTGGAGAACACTTTTCACTGAAAGAATCCTAGGGTTATATAGAGAAACAGTTTTTAAAGCACCAAACTTACTGGACTCATAAATCAAAACAGCGTGAGTTCTCCTTTGCTCTGCTCTGGCCATGCTTTCCTGGCTGTTGGCTCTGATGGAAGGGGATTGTGGTCACCCCACCCTGGGGTCGCTGCTGCCACCGCACTGAGTACATGGCAACTCTGGGACAGTCATTAACTTGTCTTCCCCTTCGTCCACATTTGTAACATCAGAGGAGCAAGCACCGTCGGGACTCAAACATCACGTACGGAGTATGTGATACGTGGCAGGCACTGAAGAAACGTTAGGCTCCCCTCTCCTGGCCTCTGAAAGTGGCCACTGTCCTTTCCTTGAAAGTCTTCTCTAATACAAAATTTCAAAACTTAAAAAACCTGTTTTTACTTATTTTTCTTGGTAAGGCTATGACTGGTGTCTGCTGTCCCAGCCATCATCCATGCAAAACAAAATCGCAAATATTTAAAAATCTATCACAAAATCACTCAAGCAAACAGTGTTCAAACTGTTTTTGCAAATTAACATAAACAGCTTAATAAGTAAACTTTACAATCCTTTTAAAGCTTCCAAATTTTGTAAGATCTAAGAAAAGGCTTAAGTTTTCCTTTTCCTTGGGGAAATTCCCCAAGGAAGATGCCAGCAGCCTCAACAGGAAGCCTAAAGCAGTGAACGCAAGTGTGTCTCTTGGCTTCTGTATTTTATGACTCTGGTACCAGGCTCGACCCCTTGTGAACTTTGATCCTTCCACATACTCTTCTCCTTCTTTAGTTAATCTTTTCTTGAGGTCCTCCAACAAAGGCAATGCCTTGTGTTGGCTAATTGTGAGGGTGCCAACCAGGTCACCCCACTTTTCTGCAGGGCAGGGCGTCCTACCATCTGTGTGGGCAGAGCAATGGTGGACAGTCATGCCTTGTCTGCTTTCAGCCCCCAACCTGAGCAATGGTCAGCTAATAGTTCCTCTTTCACCTCTGGTTTTTGTTGTTGTTAAAAAAATCCATATGATTGAAGAATGTTTATAAATGGGAAATAAGTATAAAATATCTATTATTCATAGAGCTTAAAACTCATAAACTAAGGTTTATAAACTGAAAAATTTTAATCAAGAGCAGAACCTGGATTCATTAGTCTGAACACATGCCAGAAGGGCACAGGTGCTGAGAAAGCTTCGCCTTGACTAAGCGGCAGTCGCTTTGGGCCAGGTAGGTTTGGGGGATACTAACTGGAACCTTCTTTGTTTCCCACCCTGAACAGTCAGACCCGAAGGCTGTGTGCACAGAAAGGAAAGAGTGGGCCAGTCTGCAGCCCTCAGGCTTTAGCAGAAGAGGAATAAATTATTTCCTAAAATATTTATGAAATGCAACATCTGCTAAGATCTCCTTCCCTAAGGACACTCCTGGTGAAAGCTAGGCAATAGAGAGGAACAAAAACCCAGCGTCTCCAAGAGGGAAATGTTTATTTTTAATAATGGCAAATTATGAACACACATGCAATCAAGGCATGTATGGCAGGCAGGATGTTGACATGTCTTATGAGAGCCGTGCCCCTGGACATGCCCTGCATAATCCTCTTCACTGTGCATGTGACGGATCTGACTCCCGTGTTAGGTTATGTTCTGTGGCACAGTCGACTTTGAGAGTGGGACCTGGGAGATGATCTGGGCAGCCCTGACCTAATCCTACGAGCCCTTTAAAAGCACAGAATTTTTTTCCAGTCAGAGTCAGAAAAGAAGTCAGAGATTCAAAGCACAAGAAGGATTCACGCACTGTTGCCAGCTTGAAGGTGAGGGCACCACACAGCCAGGAATGCGGGTGGCCTGCAGCTGCTGAGAGCAGTCCCCAGCTGACAGCTGGCTAGCAAAGGGGGCCTCAGTCCTACAACTGCTAGGAAGTGAATGCTGCTGAGATCTGAACAAGCTGGAAGTGGATTCTTCCCCGGAGCCTGGACAGAACTCCATCCAGCCTCTTCATTTCAGCCTTTGAGACCCTGAGCTGAGAACTCTGTTCTGCCATATGCGACCTAATAAATTAAGTGGCTACGTTTGTTGTAATTGATTAGGTGGCAATAGAAACCTACAGATTGCTAGTACATCAACCAGGTAGACGTTACCAGTGCTGGTCCAGCCTAGTGCTGAGTGCAGGTGGCCTCAGCAGAGGATACCTGGGCAGAAAGAGGGGACGGGGAGACAGTGGGAGCCCCTAAGCCCACAGGGCCCCAGCCCACGGCCTCCTGAGGCTGCCCTGACCGCTGGAGCCTTCTACCCTGGTGGAGAGCACACAGATCTACCACATGCATGCTAGATGGTGTCTCAAAAATTTCAGAATCTTTTTGACTCTATGTTTTCTTCTCGTCTCGTGAAAATGAAAAGAAATAACCTAGGTAAAACATCTAACAGAGTTCCTGACATGTACTGGCTATTCTGTGAATGTTATCGTCCTTCTGCCAGCCTCTTTGCCAACTTCCTCTTTCTAAAATACAAAACGAATCATTCCCAGTTGACAGCCTTGCAATGATTCCCCATCTCGTACAAAATAAAACCCACGCTCCTTAGAAGATCAAAGACGGGCATTCCCTCCTTCACTGCCTGTTTATCATGCTGCAAATGTGCCGTGCTGCCGTCCTCTGCATTGTGGTTCACCCCATCAGGAATGCCTTTCCCATTCTGCTCCTGCCAGGTGAGCTCTGCAAAACCCAGCCCAGGGTTTCTGCTCTGCAAAACCCAGCCCAGGCATCATGACCACAGGAAGCTGCTCTGGGAAAGCTGCAGACAATGGTGATGACATCATGCTCTGCTGTACTGAAGTCCTCTGCACACACAGGATATGGCATTCGCACTTGCCACATGGTAGCTTTAAGGAGCTTGGACTCCATCCTGAAGCCAAGACAAAGCCACTGAATGGTTTCAAAAAAAAGGGCTGACATGGTCATGTGCACATTTTGGAAAGATCACCAAGGCAGTGTGGTGGGAAAATGGGTTAGAGTAGAGCAAGACTGGAGGCAAGGAAAGAACGAGGACCTGGTTCCGTGGGTGGATGAGACAAAGGACGGGTGCCAAGCGAAGCAGGGTCCCAGGGCAGGGAGATACAGCTGGGAGGTAGCTATAGTAGAGTACATGGGGTACGTCAACTGTTCTGCAACAGCGGAGGCCAGTCCAGAAGAAGGCGACCTCAGACAGCAACTGTTTGGACGCAGGTGAGAGGGGCTGATGTTACTGTTGACAAGCCATGGCTGGGCTGACAATGCCTGCTTGGATAGGTCTTTAATGGGCTGAGATATGCTAATGAGCCTGATTTGGAGCAACTCCAAGTGGTGATAAAGTCCCGAATGAGGTAGGAGGAAACTTCATTTCCAAGCAGATAAAGCTGGTTTAGGATCAATTAAGAACAAACCACAGCAATTAAAAGCAACTTAATTGTCCCTCAGTAGTAGAGATACTTTTTGTTTCTGCATAGTGTCAAACATTTTGAAACACTGGAATTAAGTGTTCTACTTCTTTTCTTCTCTGTTTTTAGCCAAAGAAATATTAGTCTCTCCTGTTCACAGCTATTCTCAGAGCCATATACATGTGTAGAACCTACAGAGATTTAGGACATGACAATACAATGATGACAATAAGAGGCATTGCCCTCATCCCTCTGTTGGGGCTCAGCCCATGCCCCTCCCTGTGGCCGCTCCTGCCCTGAGCTCCCAGGGCTCACCCTGCAGGGCTGACTCCGAGGCCCACTCCAGTGCCCCAGTGCTGACCACTGCACCTCCCTGGTAAGGAAGCCCAGGACAAGGTGTCCCTATGGGACCACCAGATTCCTGCTCCCCAAGTCTCTCTGTGTGGACACAGACACAAGCCATGCTGGGCACTGGCTCCCCCTTGGTTAACTGCCCCGACCACCATTTGGATAAGCTCTGTACCACCACTTCACAGCTGGAATCCCTAACAGGTGCTTTGTATTTCTGATTTATTATCTTCATATTATGCTAATACTACAGTTCCCTTCTAGGATGAGGTGGTCCCTGTCATACTGTCCTGCTGCCCAGGTCTGGAGGAAACAGGAATTAACATTGACCATGGCCTGATGCCTTTTATTAGGCACCTACATAGATGAACTCATTTAATCTGTGCAATCTTCTGCACATTTTGTAAAAGCAGAAACTAAGGCTGAGTCATTTGAACCTGGCCAGATCATAAAGGCAGCAAGTGCAGGGTCAGGCTTCAAATTCAAGTCTGCCTGACTCCACAGCTGGAGAGATTTCAACAATTCAATGCAGCCTTCCCCAGAAACTGAAGGCTGCTGCTGAACCCTGACTATCCCGTGGCTGGGCCAGTCAGCTCTGGATTCACCTTCTAGATATCGTTCTCCTCCCACCCAGAGCTCCATGACCCTCTGGACTCCCCATCCCTGACACACACACACACACACACCCCTAAGAGACATCCCCTACCCCACAGTTGTGAGGCTGCAAACCACAGACTATGCTCTCCTATCATCTTCCACTCAGCATGCAAGATTAAAGTGCATTAGAGTTCCAATGGGTAAATCCTAGGATTTTAAAATTTGGTCCTTAGAGATGTTTTTAATCTGGTATGTTAGTTACAGTGTCACTTAGTCTTTGATTTTATTTTCCAGACAAATGTAAAACCATCATGGAACAATGTCACTAATGAGCCAAAGGGAATTTAGAACCAATATTTCATGTGGGCGAGTCCTTTAGTTTTCCGTGTAAATAGTCAAAATTTTGGTTTGAGGATGACAGAATGACAGATGGCCCAGAGGGGCCTGCAAGCAATCCCAGCAGAAACTCATCCAGCTGGGGAGGAAATCCTCACTTAATCTTGTCTGAAATGGAAAAGCCCCATGATTAATCTCAAAAACAAGGCCAAGGCTTATCAAGTCTCCTTTCTTACCATAGCCCTGTCTGGACCCTTCCGTCTCTGCCCTGCTCAGCTCCCTTGGCCACTTCTGCTGCTTACATCGGCCCCCAGCTAGGTGTGGTGCCATTACAGGGCTGCGTTCAGAAAATACCCGGGAGCTACTTATCACTGATGCACATGTGCACTGTAGGGAAAAACCATTTTGCTTGTAAGCTACAGTATACTCACAACTTGGCATCTTTCAGGAAAAGAATCACAGGGCATATTTAATTCAAGTAAGCAACTCAGGGAAACAAATTTTTAAAAAGTGATGGCATTGGCACTATAACTTTAAAACTGTAGAATCGGGGAAGAGAGCAAGCGCAAGGAAGCAGGTGCTCTGTGGCTATGTAGCTGGATGACCAGCGTGGCCGGCAGTCGCGTATTTTCAGATCAAGAGTACAAAACATTGCCAAACTGCAGGATGAGGCGAGGTAGAGGTAATCTGAGCTGGCAGTGTTTTCATATTTCTGTGAAGTGCTCCTCAATTTCTTGTCACAAGTAAAGAGCCACTAGTGCAAACAGAGAAAGCTAAATGAATTGGAGGTTTAGGAGACAAGAGAGGAACTTACTTTTAAACCAAGACGGGATTGGAAAATGCTTCGTTGATGGTATGTTTTCAGAATGGAAATTCCACTGCCTGTGACAATCGCATGCAGAGTAGGCTAAGTGCCTTCGACGTGTCTGGCTCCCCCAGGGCAGCAGACATGGCCATGTGTCTTCCAAGTCAGAAACCTCAGTGTTGGTACAACGTAGTCTGTACTGTACCAAGGTCCATCAGGTCAACTTGATTGCCCAATACCAGCACCAGCTCCTGCAGAAAATAGTTCTTAAATCCACCCGCCCATTCCATCCCACAGCCCGGGCCCAGGTCCAGGCCGTTCTGCCTCTGTCTTCATGTGTGCTTGTTTGTTCATTGCCTCATTTACTTGGTCATTCATTCATGCATCTCATTCAACAGAACCTCCTCTGTGCCTAAGGAAGACCACAGACCGTACGCCCCAGTCAAGCTGAGCATTTCAGGAGGAAGACGTTGCACACACAATAACACTTAAAATTGTTCACAGTTGGCCATGATTGCAACCCAGCCCCTCATCCTCTTCATTGCTCAACTTCGCTACCTTGCTTTCTTTCTTTTCCAGAGTCCATCTCACTTTCTAATATATTATGTCATTTTGGGGCTCATTTTGCTTATTTATTTATTTGGCCTCCTCCTGTAAGAATGTCTATTTTTTTCATTTTGTCTATTTTGTTCATTGATGTATCCCAAGCACCTAGAACTCTGCCTGGTTCATAGAAGACATTTGGTAAATATCTCTGGAATACATGAATGAATGTGATAAAGCCTACACAGAAAAATACAAGAGACTTTGAGAAACAAAAACGATAGGTTCTAACCTAACCTGGGGTTAAGGAAAGACTCTTCAAAGAAGTCACTTTTACATTGCCAGCTGAGGATGAGGTTAGCTAGGTGGATGGAATGGCATATGCCGAGGCACTGTGCTGGGAAGAAAGGATGAACTGCCTGGGGTTCTGCAGGGTGGTGCACTCAGGTTTTAGGGGCAGGGCATGGTAGGGAAAGGGATGCTGGATGACTCTGAATCTGGTAAGGAGGGCCTGAGCCAGGCAGGGCCTGGGCACGATGGCAACACATTTGGCTTCTGACCTAAGAACTGTGAGAGGCCACTACAAAGTCCTAGCAGGGCAGCATCATGATCCAATGTACCTCTTTCCAAGATCATTCTGGCTGTAGTGTGAAGGCAGCAAGAGTGGTGATGGAGACAGGGTACGTTTTTGTGGTCATCCAGGCATGAGGAGATGCTGACAGTAGTAGAGACAGAGGACAGATTCGGGAGCTACTCCGTAGGTGGAACTGGTGACTTCTTAGATGAGGTGGAGGAGAACGTTCTTGCAGATGACTCCCAGGTGTTTACTTTAAACACCTGGAGGACGGCAATACCACTTACTAAGAATATTCTAGAGCGGGACAGACTGCAGGGGAAAGGGCAGGTCATGCATTTGGCTTTGGGCAAACCGGGTTCAGAGGCAGCGATGCTGAGACTCACGCGTTCGTCTCTCAGGGAAGCCTCCTGACCAAACCTCCCCCACTGCAACCTCCACTGTCACATCAGTGCCCAAGTGCAAGGACCATGCTGGCTTTGCTCACTGCTACCTCCCCAGCCTCTGGGGCAGTGCCTGGCACATAGTGAGGACACAATAAAATTTGTCAAATAAATGAAGGTGCTCAGGAGAGACAGTGGGCTGGAGGTGGAAAACTGGGAGCGTGCAGCAAGTAGAGATGGCATATAAAGCCACTGGGGGGTGTGGCTGTTGAAGGGAGAACAGAAAGGGACCAGAAAGAAGGAAGCCCTCAGAAGAAAGACTAAAAGATCAAAAATACAAAACAAGGTGTTAATGACAGGAACGTCCCAAAGAGACACGTTTACTATAAACATCCAATTCTCTCACAAGGCTACCCTCCTGGAGAATGGTCTACCTGCTTTAGAGCCAGAAATTCTAGATGGTGCAAGAAATACTCTCACAACACCTAACACCAACATGTCTGCTCCTGCCACCCACCTTTTCTAAACATGCAGTCCTTGCAGTGTTCCCTCACTCATGGTGGCCAGGTGACATTTAGCCCTGCCCCAGGAAAGGCTCAGCGTGAGTCCCAAAGGCTTATAAGTACACATATGATTACCATTTGATTACATTATGTGTGAACTAGGCCTCGTTTGATAACTCAGCCAGAAAATATAATGAGTCCATGGGAACAAATATTTCATGGTCTAACTAGAAGCCATCCCTTGGAAGTACCTCTCCACCAATTCGTAGAAAGGGGATTACTATACCTGTAAAGTTAGTTTGGACAAGAGAAGAAACCCTAGAGGCTGGAGGGCAAATCAGTTTTATTTCTGTGTCAAGTTTGAAGTGCAAAATTCAGAAGGATTCCAAGTGCTTTCCTCTAATTTCTCATTTAAAACTCAAAACAATATGGTGGCTCCTTAAAAAATTAAACACAGAATTACCATATGACTCAGCAATTCTACTCCTAGGTACATACCCAAAAGAATTGAAAGCAGGGACTTGAACAGGTATTCATAGACCCATGATCACAGCAGCATTAGTCACAATAGCCAAAAGGGAAAAACAACCCAGTGTCCATGGGCAGATGAATGGGTAAACAAAGTGTAGCATAGTCAGGCAATGGAATATCATTCAGCCTTAAAAAGGAATAAAATTCTGACATATGCTACAATATAGATGAATCTTGAAGACATCATGCTAAGTGAAATAAGCCAGCCACAAAAGGACAAATACTGTATGATTTCACTTTATATGCTGTACTCAGAGTAGGCACCTTAATGAAAGCAGAATGAGGGTTGCCAGGGGCTGGGAGGAGTTGTTGTTTCATGGGGATAGAGTTTCTATTTGGGAAGATAAAAAAGTCTGGAGATGGTTGATGGTGATGGTTGCACAAGAATGTGAATGTACTTAATGCCAGTGAACTGCACACTTAAAAATGGTTAAAATGGTAAGTTTTGTGTTATGTATGTTAATATTTCACCACAATAAAAAACCAACATAAAACCTCACAACCACAGCAGATGGCAGGCATTATTATTATTGTCCCTATTTCACAGCTGAGAAAGCTTCAGCCTGGGTGATATGAACAGGCTCTCCTGAATAAGTACAGAGCTTGGACGTGAACTCAGAGTTTTTGATCCCAAAGCTTGTGCTCTTAATCGAATGCTAAATGATGTTGTTCGTACTAACTTGGCCAGAAGATCTTGTATTCACTCAACAGTGTTTACTGCAGCCACACTCATAGCTTTAAGTTGTAAATCACCATCTAGTCACTTTCTTCTTTTTCTGTGCTATGAACTGTCAATGAAACGATAGTGCATTTCGTGTGGTTCAAGAGAACAAAGACTGCGTGTCTGATGACAACAAACCCCCTGGGTGACACTTGTTCCCAACAGCACAACCCGTGCTGCTTCGGTGTTTGCAAGTCTGGTCAATACAGACAGTTCACTCGGATCTACTGGAATTGCACAACTTCTGAGTACTGAAGATTATTTTTTTCCATCAGTCAGTATTACTAAGAAATTGGAATTTATGGGCAATAAAAAAATAGAAATTCTTGATACTTAACTAAGAAATTTTCTAACATATAATATTAAATTCATAAAGCAGTGTATGTTAAGAAGAGACTAGAGATGACAACGCTGATCAATATTTTCAAATTGAGAAGACATATTTAAACCAAAACTTCTGAAAGCCTAAAATCAAAATCATTCCTTCTGTTCTCTGAAAACTAGAGAGGGAGCAAAGTGAGGCTCTGACTTTGACTTTGTTCTCTTCCTCTAGGGTTAGTACTTCACTGC
Organism: Indri indri; assembly: GCA_004363605.1. Taxonomy (NCBI): domain Eukaryota; kingdom Metazoa; phylum Chordata; class Mammalia; order Primates; family Indriidae; genus Indri; species Indri indri. The sequence continues at coordinate 1,983 of RJWJ010009059.1, read as the reverse complement.
AAAGAGGAGCTCATGTGAGATGTCCCAAGATGACCTAGGGTGATGAATTCAGCCGTGCAAGAGAGATGAAATGCAAGCATTATTTCCAAAGGCGGACTAAGACAATGAGGCAGCTCTTCATTTTTCAAGAAAGCAAGAAGCATACTGTTCTGAATGGCTGTAATCAATAGCAAGTTCTGAGGCCATTACGAAGGCACGCTGATAATGAAGATCATAAATTTTCCCATTCCAAACCATGCAACCATGCTCCTTGGGATGTTGGTGACAGAACAAAACATTTCCTGGTCACAGCAGAACTGCGAAAGCCAGTGTCACGCAACATAACCAAAATGTTCCAACTTGAACATTGTTTTCCTTCTTTTTCACTATTTGAGTATTCTTTGCCACCTGGTTTTCCTTATCCATGTCCATAAAAACCTCTCCATATTGCCTTTGCTTGATTTCATTGCTTTCGAAGCCAAGGACCCCCAGCTACACTCACTCAGAAACCTGTTCCTAATGCAGTGAGTGCTGGGAGGGAAGGAGCCGTAGCAAGTGCTGCTTGGGTTCAGCTAGGGGTCTGCGGTTCTCTCTGTGACTTCATTAAGAACATTCATTAACGAGCACACGAAATTCTCACTGCCCAGCCAGCTCTCTGCCTGGTCTCCGAGTTCTGTGCTGGGAAGCTGCAGGAGCTCCAGGGGCCTCTTCCGTTCTGGAGACGCCTTTGGGGAACCTTGGAAGATGCGGATGGTCTGGGGCTAACTCCTCTGACAGGTCACAGTTCTCCTTCCCTACTGCTCTTGCTGGCCACTGCTTCTGTCCCTTCCAGATCTTTCTGTTGCATCTCGTCCTTCATGAATCACACTTTGTGTCCAAACTTCCAACACCTCAGTCATTCCCATACCACTTTTGCTATTTTTACCACCTCTGCTGTTACTTACTGATTATTTAAAAAATAAACTCACTTTTTAAAAAAACTTAAATGCCATTTTTATAAAGGGTTTTATATCATGACATAAACACACCAGGTCCATTTTCCATGAATACAAGGTAACTATAAAAATAAATGTTAACGAGACCATATTAAAACCCAGCTCTCTGCCTGAGGCCCACTCTCTCTTTGCTGAAAAGCAAGATTAGCAAGTATTAACGGGTCCTTAAAGAATGACAGCCTAAACAAAGGCTTTCTCCTTGACGAATTATGAAGATGCAAGGACAGTAGGAGTCAAGTTCTCACGACGAGGGTCCCTGTATCTAACACAGCTGCCGTTTACTCAGTGCCAGACTTTGAGAAACACCGCCTTTCCACACCAGCCTCTGCCTAGAACACACCTCAGGTTTCTTGCCTTTCCCAAACTGACCTCTTCCCAGGATTCCTTTCTCCCTGCAGCCTTCTGCCCTGAAGATGCTTACTGTTCTGTGGCTCAAATACTGTGGAGTTGGGCTGGAAGTTCCACCATCTCTGCTCTCCTCACTGCAATCCAAACCATTAATGAGCTACCACCTTCCTGTACAATTTTCCCCTCCTTGGAGGTTCATGGCCAAGCACCTGCCTCTCCTTGTCCCAGTAATCCTGATGCACTCTCATGATTGCTCCCTCTTATTCATCAAAAACATTGGCTTCTGGCTCATCTGTTAACACCTCAAACTGTGCCTTTAACAGGATGTTGTCAATCTCCAAATGAATGATACTCCCAATACCCTAGCCTAATATTCCTTTACATCTTCCATTCACTGACTTTTACATTTCATCTACCTCATTCAGCCATAACCTTAGTCCAGCACTGCACTTTGGAGCTGATGCCTATTAGACGCCTACATTCCCTGCATTCCGACGGCATATGCCCAGCAAGGGCTCCATCCTGCCAGATTCAGTCTCCACACCCTTCATGTCCTCCTTAGCATCCTCCTCTGCCCTCACTTGCTTCTCTACTTATCTGGAATCCATGGTTGGAAACCTGAACTATGCCAGCAGTAGGGCCTTCAGAATCCACCACCTGT